>JAHBCN010017722.1:0-18081 GCA_019359885.1 Listronotus oregonensis
AAAAATTTTTCTTATTTTATTAGTATCTTCCTTTATTACAAATTTTCAACCCATGTTTTTGCGAGCACAAAAAATTTTTAAAAGTTTGGGGTTTAACTTCCGAACCGCCAAATGCGTTAACGTTAAAATATTTTTAAAATGCTAAGACCCGTGCTGTTGTGTTTTGTATCGATCAAAGAAACCATCTATAATCGAACAATAGGGTCAAAAGCGCTTCACAAAAAACACCGATGGGAACCATGGCAACCTGTAATTTTTTCCGTGCGGTAACTTTACATTAAGATAATTTTCCGTTTGATGGGACATTAGGGCGGATAATGGGAATATTTTCCTTAATAAACACGGTTTGGTGGGTATTTGGTTAGCAATTTAATAGATTTTTTTGTAAATTGATCAGTAAATTATAATCCAGGGTGGTCGAATTTTAGTCGTTTGCTTCTTATATTGTTTTAGCTCCCAATTAACCGGAGGTTAGAAATTCAACACTCAACACGTTTGTATGTAATATTATTGAAACTATATATTTACATATGATAATCAAATACGGCGCTCAAACTAATATACAAAATTTTAGATGTAAATATATTGTATGTTTGTATCTATGTTTGTCCACCTATTTCTTCGAAATGATTAATCAGATTGTGATCATTCTTTTTTCATTAGCTTGCATTTACTTTAACTTAGGGAATAGTAAAGATTTCTTTAAAATCGGTTCAATACTTTTTAAGATATGGACTAATACGTACGAGTATAGGTAAAACGGCCTGGCTTATTGATACGAGCTACGGATGTGGTGTTAAAGGAAAAACATCTTAAAACCTTGGTCAAATTCAAGTGCATGTAAGAAAATGGTCAACAAACTTTGTAAATATTTACAACAAAGCTTTTACTACTTATTACAAAAAAAATCAGTTTTTTCTTAAACCTAAAAGTTGCGAAATAAAAATGTAATTAAAAAAATTAAATCGACACCAAAAAAAATCCTCAAAATTATAAAATAATATTTTTTTATATATACACTAAACTAACCCACAATAACGAAATTAAAAGCAGGTATGGTACGTTTCACAATAATTCGTTTAATTTCTTGACCGCAATAAAATTTAACTTACAACCCTCAATGGAAAGCCCAACCATAAATAGGTTGCTGACAGATATCTATTGTGTAGGCACCGCACCTTTTGAAAGGGTACATGTCCTGATTACCTACTAATATTAATAGTTTAGGTTACCTATTTTGGATGCTCAATAACACACACTAAAAAACCTCGACAAACTCCAAACGACCGATGAACTAAGAAGAAATGACTCTGCTTAATATTTAACACCTACATAATATACCAAAAAGTAGGTTCAATAATAAATAAAGAAAATTTTAAGTCGGGACCTACATACAGGTACCCAAAGTATATTGAATTTTACAACTAACAGTAGCAGGTAAAACGAGAAATCAATGAATTACTGTGGAACGTACCATACTAAAGAAATTAGGGACCTTTAATTTTATATTCGATGGCACTGACCCCAAAAAACAATTTTAGGTACTTAGTTTTGCCTTACCTACTTTTAATTTTGTTTTTGTTGGTTTGTTTAATGTATACCTATTTAAAAATACTAGCATTTCGCCCGCGTGAACTACACAATTTTGCCTGTTTTGATTGTTTCTCGTTCTTGCGGAATATTGATCCTTCCTTTCCTCCACTTCATTGCGTCACACCCCCATCAGCCCCCCCTTCTTTCCGTCACACATTCGGGGTGAGCGCGACCCTCAATTAAGCATTTTTTATTTTATCATATTTTTTTTTATTATTTTGTGATATGAATGCGGTTCCAAAACTTTTACCCCCTTCCATTCTACCCATTTACGGGGAAGTTTTTTCCAAAATCCTTTTTAGCTGACGTCTCCTATTTTTCTGGCTAATCAAAAACCCAATTATCAACTCCCTATTAAATCTTCACAAATAACGATTTTTTATATAACTTTTATCCTTATTTTAATTCCTCAGAGGGATGTAATTTTAAAAATTTTAAAACAGATGATTTTTTATCATTATTAATATCCTACGTACCAATTTCCATAGTTCTAAGTTCACTCCATTCTACACATTTAGGGGGAAGTTTCCTAAAATCCTTTCTTGGCTTACGTCTTCTATTTTTTAGGAAATCAGAAGCGTAATTACCAACTCCCATATTTACAACTTTAAAAATGACAAATTTTATACAAACTTTCATCCCCATTAACTACCTCTCCTCCTTCCCGGCCTCCCCAGAAATTTAATTCCCAAAATGTTAAAACAGATAATTTTTATTCGTAATTAATAGCCTACATACCAATTTTCATACTTCTAAGTTCAGAAATGATAAAGTTTGATCTAAACGTTCACCCTTTATTCTACCCCTTAAGGGAAAAGTTTTTTAAAATAATTTTTAGCTGACGCCTCCTATTTTTCTGCGTAATCAAAAACATAATTATCAACTGCCATATTTACAACTTCAAAAATGACAATTTTTCTATATAAACCCTTTCCCCTCCCTCCCCCTCCAAGGGAGTAATTTTAAAAATGTTAAAACAGACAATTTTTAATCGTAATTTATAACCTACATAACAGTTTTCATACTTTTACAACATTTACAACTTTTACCCCTCCCCTATTCTACTTTTCAGGGGGAGGGAAGTTCCCTAAAATCCTTTCTAAGCTTAAGTCTCCTATTTTTCTGGTTATTCAGAAGTCTAATTACCAACTCCCATATTTACACCTTTAAAAATGACAATTTTTCTTTACATATAACTTTGATCTCCATATTAACCTCCCCAACAGAAGTAACCTAAAAAACTTTAAAACAGATCATTTTTAATTATAATCAAAACCCTGAATACCAATTTTCATACTTTTAAGTCCAGAAATAATGAAGTTTAATACAAACTTTCACCCCCCCATTCTCCCCCTTTAGGGGGTGAGTTTCCTAAAATATTTTCCTAGCCTATATGCATTAGGGATAATGTAGAATTCTAATGGTAAAAGATTATTTCAAATTGTTTCAGTAGTTTTGGAGCCTATTCAATGCAAACAAACAAACAAACAATCAAATTTTTTCTCCAAGTACAGATTGTTTTATAATTTTGAGTAAATTTTTTTAAGGTCGTATTATTTTTTTTAATTACCTTTTTTTAAAAAAAATTGATTGGAATAACGCGTAGTGAATTAGAGTTACCTCCAGTAAAGGATTAGTATTCTCCCAGATATATTACGATCGATTTTAAAAAGGCTCTTTTATTACTTTTATTAATTTTTATCTTGGGAGGAGGACAATCCATGGAGGCTTAACGTCTATACAGTGTGTCCCAAATTGGTGGGGAATGTATGGGTATCTTGGAAACCACGATAGATAGAAAATCGGTTAAATGGGGAAAGTTTTGGACAATTATGTTAGTAAGCTAATCCCGTTTACTACATGGTTTTATTTATTTAGGTTTTTGAGAAATTTTGAAAAAACCTGAAACATGCATTTTCGAAAATCGGCCATATTTTATTTATAAGTGAAAATTTTTTAAATCCGTAAAAACTTCTTCAAGCAACTTTTTTTGTAGAATTTGACTGAGTAGTCAATTTTCATTTTCTACGTTTCGGGTTTTTAGAATCATCATCAACTTTATTTTTTCATATGGATTCATATTGGATTTTTACGCAGCCAATAGTGCTTTATCTATTTCCAATGTACATGCTTAATTTTGAGAAACCTCTTTATTTCACTATTTTCTCAGTTGCCTTGATTCCGGCGAACCTCATTTTTTTTGTAAACAATAAAATATTACTAATTGGCAAAATAGATAAGCTGAACAGATATTTTACAGAAATGGGTTCGCGAACATAGCTATAACGTTAATACCGTGTTACAACAAAATGTAATGGCGCCCATATGAAAAGTAAAGTTGATGAATCATCATCAACTTTACTTTTTCATATGGGGGCCATATTGGATTTTTTCGCAGCGAAATAGTGCTTTTTATTCTTGTTTCAACAATGTTTAACATGTTATAGTTTAGGAGTTTATAACCTCATCCACTTCAAAAAACAAATATTTTCTCAGTTGGTCTTGATTCCGGCGAATGTCATCTAGCGTCATTATCAAGTTAGCTCGGGTACATTATTAAAATTTTTTCAACTTTATGAAATGGTTAATTATTTAAATGAAACCTAGATATTTTGCAACGTTATTTCCAAAGCAATAGAAATGTTAATATAGCTGCGCAAACGCATTTCGACAATTTTCCTGAAAGGCAGCATCCTAAACTAACATACTGGTTACAAATTTGCTTAAATTCGGAAGTTTTAAAAAACCACGACTTAAGAAGTACGTTGAAGAAAATCGACAACGAGATGCTGCAGTTAACCAACATTTTAAAGAAAATCCAACATCTTCAGCCAGGAGTGTTGATAGAGAATTCCACATTCCTAAGTCAACCATTCTAGGGTAGTTTGGACTATTTAAAAAAATTTGGTTAATATATTGAGAAATATGGACAACATTTTGAATTTTGGGTCGTTATTTTACATCTTCATTTTAGTAGGAATATTAGTTTAGCCACTTTTCATTGTTTTTGTTTTCACTTGTTTCAATTAACTTGTTGTATCACGGTATTAACGTTATAGCTATGTTCGCGAAACCCATTTCTGTAAAATATCTGTTCAGCTTATTTATTTTGTCAATTACTAATATTTTATTGTTTACAAAAAAATGACGTTCGCCGGAATCAAGGCCAACTGAGAAAATATTTGTTTTTTGAAATAAATGAAGTTATAAACTCTTAAATTATAACATGTTATACATTGTTAAATCAGAATAAAAAGCACTATTTGGCTGCGTAAAAATCCAGTATGGCGTCCATATAAAAAAATAAAGTTGATGATGATTCTAAAAACCCGAAACGTAGAAAATGAAAATTGACTACTCAGTCAAATTCTACAAAAAAAGTTGCTATGAAGAAGTTTTTACGGATTTAAAAAATTTTCACTTATAAAAAAAATATGGCCGATTTTCGAAAATGCATGATTCAGGTTTTTTCAAAATTTCTCAAAAACCTGAATAGATAAAACCATGTAGTAAACGAGATTAGCTTACTAACATAATTATCCAAAACTTTCTCCATTTAACCGATCCTCTATCTATCGTGGTTTCCAAGATCCCCATACATTCCCCACCAATTTGGGACACACTGTATAAGTAACCGTGGGTATTTTAGGAAAAGTTTACTAATACTGGACTAACCGATTTGGGGCTTGGGACAGAACCTCTTCAGGCAGCAGGAAAGTGACACTTTCTGTCGCTCCTAAGTTGTACAAACACCTCACCAGTCAGTATATCTAGTAAAATATCACGTTGTCACATATTTAATGCACTTTTTCGTCCGATAGTAAAAAAAGGTATTTTGACTCTACGTTAACTGTATTTCTCGATATTTTAAAATGCTAAGACTCATGTTATCTTATATATCGATCTAAAAAAAGCCCATATAACCGAACAATGGGGTCAAAAGCGGTCCACAAAAAATCAACGCTGGGAACCATGGCAACCCGTAATTTTTTCCGCACCGTAACTCGACATTAAAGGTAATTTACCCATTGAGCGGACGTTATGGCCTATAATGAAGATATTTTACCTAATGAACGCGGTATATTTGGCTTACTAATTTATTTTTTTAAGTTGGATTGAGTAAATTAGTAACAGGATGGTCTTACTTTGTCAAAATTGAAATATATTAGGTATTTTTTGAGAAAACACTGATATATAGGATATTATGTAAATACCTTAATATATTTAAATCAATTTTGCTTTTTATCCCGCGGTACATAAACTACGCTGTTTAACTGCAGAATAATAAAAAACATAAAGTATCTTTTTTGCTGACTACCCTTACAAAGGTGTATGATGCGACAACTGTGCGGATATGGTGCCGTAGGGTTTAATAATGGAATATGCAACATAAAAGGTAATATAAACCTGTAAAAATTATGGGTGCTTTTTTTAACCGAACAGTAGCAGTAACTTAAAGTAGAGACCGAACGCAAATCTCCTTTTATTTGTATGGTTTTTCACCCAAAATTGGATTTGTACCACCTTTTCTTCTTATTAACTAATATCAGTTCTTGTAGATGGTCACTCTTTTAGCTCTTAACAAGTTAATGCTAGGGTACTAGCACCAACTTTATTTCTTATTTACATCAACAATCTTCTTTCTTCCACGATCAATCCTTTCCCTACTTTTGCTGACGATAGTACGCTTCACTCTAATATTTAGGTTTATAAGTCAGTCTCTAAGCATGATTTGGAAAACAAACACAAGGTAATACAGATAACTTTTTCATATAAGCATTAAATTATATTATTGGATTAGAGCGCCAAAAATCTGGTCCAGTTTAATGCCTCAAAAAACACAATCACCATCAAAAAAGTCTGCCACTACGTATTCTTACTTAGTGATGAGCAAAGCAAGACCAAGACCAAGACCAGGTTAGTCTTGGTCTTGGTCTTGGTCTTGCAAGTCTGGTCTTGGTCTTGCACCACCTGGTCTTGGTCTTGGTCTTGCTGCAAGAGTCTTGCTGGTCTTGCTTTTTTTAGTAGTAATAATTTAAACTAAGCAGTCTTAAATAAAATATATGTTTTTTAATACTTAAAAATAAATAAAGGTAAAGACTATTTTTTTTTGCTTTAAAATTTTAAAATATCCCAAATTTTTTAACCTTACATGTACATTTAAATTATTAACTTTTAATTAAATTGAGACGCAACTGCTTTTATACATTAAGTGACATATAGAAACATTAGTGATAAGAATTATTTAAATTTTCTTTGAAGAAGCATATAAAATTAATGCAAATACAAAACTGTGTACTGCGAGTCAGAAAAAGACTTTTAATTTCAACTAGATGTGAAATTTCCATAAAAATGATTCTTTTTAAATCAGAAACCAATGTAAACATTGGTTTCTGATTTGAACTAAAAAAAAGTTTTTTAGAAAGCTTTTAGTTCAAATAAACTTTTAATTTTCAAATTAGTCAAACATTTGCCGTACAAAGTTTGTACAAATACTTTATAAACATTCTGCATATACAAGGTGGCTCGATAGTGCGACAAAGCTTGATATCTCCGAAACCGTTTATAATGGTAAAAAACTTAATACAAAAATTATAGAAAAAAAGGCGTAAAATGTAAAATTATTTTCTATTTTAGAATTTTTTAAAGAATTCACTACCACTCAAGAAGACTTTCTTATTTTTAGCTTTTAACCTAAAATAAAAAATTATGCAAAAAAAAAATCGCTTCCCTGTATATTATGCTGGAAATTCTTGAACTGCCATATAGCTACAATGTCGACGTACATGGTTTTTAATCGTCATTTTCGCTTTTGACCAAAATGACGTCATCATTATACTTTTGTCATTGTTTTGACTTTTCCGTCTAAACTGAAAGTGAAATTTAAAATCCATTTATATAAAAAGTATTCCTATATGACATGACAAATATATTTTTTATTGAATCATTACTTTTACATTTATATCTTAGTTTTAATGAGCAATCTTTGATGCCACTTCTTACAGTGTAGCACAAAATTAATGGATTTCTGGATTTTGGAAGTTTTTGATCCACCCTGTAAGTGGCATCACTAGATAGCTAATTAAAAAAAACATTAGGAATAGGTATGTAATTTTTTAGCTTCTATAACTTTTGTACTCCTAGTTTTTCTCTGTCGTAAACGGTTTTGGAGATATCGAGCTTTGTCGAACCATTATCAATCAATCCTATTATTTTTGAAACATGTTATTGAATTTACTAGTTATCGTTGTTAGATAATGTTATAAAAGAACAAAGTAATCGATTTAATTATTATTTTATAAAAAAAACTGTTACTCATAAAATAATCGCCTTTTTAGGCAGTTCTTGACACATTTTTTGTCATGTCAGTATGAAATACCTCTGTATATTAAATATGAAAATTGAATATTATAATTAAAAAAAAAGTTACAAAAGTGCAAGAGTCTTGCAGGTCGGTCTTGGTCTTGCGTAGTCTTGCACTCCTCGGTCTTGGTCTTGGTCTTGCATACCCCGGTCTTGATCTTGGTCTTGCAAGCGAGAAGGTGGTCTTGGTCTTGGTCTCGGTCTTGGTCTTGCTGCAAGACCAAGACCAAGACCGCAAGACCAAGACCGGTCTCGCTCATCACTATTCTTACTATAATGAGTCATTTATTATTATAGGCGTTACCTTGAAATAAGCACAAATTTCTCTTTTCAGCCAGAAAGTCATTATCCTAATCTGTATACTTAGTATTTATCGCAAATCAGACCCTTTTTGGAACACTGTTCCCAGATCTGGAGATAACGTCTCTCACAACTCCTACGATTTTTGATTCTAGCCAAAGAAGAGTTGTCCACCTTATTAGTGATCCCACTCCTAACAGGAAAGCTTTCTTTCCCTGAATACTGACCTGCTGTAGGAGACCTATCGATCTTTTATAGGAATTTTTACTCCTTCTGCTCCTAGGAATTATCCAATATGGTTTCTCCTTCAACAGCTTTCAATAGAGCAAAACGGAGTATCACTCTTATGCATCCCTTTACAGTCCATCTGCAAAGATCTTAAACTTTGTTGGTTTCTTCAGATCTAGAGTGTCAAGACTACGGAAGTCTAGACTTAATACTAAACCTCTTCTTGCTTTACTAAAGACACCTAGAGTACGTTAGTACTTAAACTTTAGGCATTTGTACACTGCCCAACAAAAAAAAATAAGTCGTACCCTTACAGTATGCTTACTTGCTTGAGCCATTTGGTCTTTTAGGCCCATGAATAGTGACTAGTATTTTTTCTTTTAACTTCGTAGTTTACTACCAAAATTTAAAACAAAATGGTAAGAACTCGTAAATATCCATAAAAGATTATATTGCGTAAGAAGAAGTAATAAATTGCTTTTCTTTACCAATGTCACTTAAATACAGGGTTTCCTATAATAGACTCCCGATTCTAATATTGAAATAAATTCTGTATGAGATTATTTAGTACGTTTTTTCAAAAAACTAGGACAAAATTGATTTTCGTAATGGGTCATTTTTCTAATAAATCAATATTGGGTTTTGTCACATAATTTAATGTCTAGATTTAAACCTCATAAATTATTCAGTTTTACAACAAGTTTTTGTGTGGAAACTTACATAAGAAGTAATTTAATAGAAGAACCAAGGTAGCAAACTTACATCGAGGAGACATATCCACAGTCTTATTATGACGAAATTTTTATTAAAAATGCATGCTTAATAAACAGCATTTTAGGTATTGGTCACACGAAAATCATTAAACATTACAAACAATCTCCATAATCAAAAGTTATTGTTTGGTGCGCAGTAGAATCATTTGACATTATTGGTCCATATTTTTTGAACATGGAAATAACCTTCAACTAACAGTGAAGTCCGAAAGTTACGTAAATAGCCTTTATTATTCTTGATTTGGAAAGGAGGGGATTACTAAATAATGGTTATTATTCCAGAACAAGGTGGGCACAGGCTGTGGCATATACTCACCAACCATAAACCTGAAAATCGGATGGACAATGGGCGCCCAACCCAGCGTGCTTCAATCCGAACTAACAGCCATAACCATGGCGGCTTACGAAATTAAAAGCCGCAACATCGCCAACCATACGATCTGTATTTATACAGACAGTAGGCAAGCATTACTAGCCCTGAAAAGACCACGCATTACTTCGGGACTTGTACTAGAATTTCATCAAGCCCTGACTAACATCTCTCTAAATAATGTGGTCAACCTAGCCTGGATCAAGGGACATGGCATATCTAAAGGTAATCATACCGCTGACTCGCTGGCCAGGGTGGCTGCGGGACGGAAATAGTTGTCAGTCCAGTGGTGGGAACGGCCACCACTGGACTGACAACAACAGCGATTAAAGACATCATTAAAAATACTCCCATCGAAAGGAAAATGGGATGATACTACGAAGTGCAACTTCGAAACTTATAAATTTATTGAAAAAAAGTTAATTTTTGCCTTTCTGATCCCGTTTCGTAATTTCTTAAAGAACTCGGGGGTTCTAACTGGCCACTGCGGGCTACGAGGACACCTATTTAAAATAGGTCTATCGGACACAGGATTATGTAGAGGCTGTGAACAAGAAGATGAGATCGCGGAACACATTCTTTCGATTGTCCCGCCCTCACATTTGAACGGAACTCCATGCTGGGCACAAACTGGCCATTACTGGCCGAAATTAGGGAGAATTCACATAAAGATGTCGTTAACTATTTTAAATCAATAGGTTGGACGACGCAGTGAAACTCCCGCCTACAAGAGGAAGCACAAAGGACCAACTGAGGTCTAGGTGCAGTGGTATATTACCACTTTCTGAACATTCAGATCAGATATATTCCAGCAGGACGAAGCAACAGCAGATACCCCTAGAGCTCTGCGAAAAGTGTTAAATGGTCCGGTTACGAGGTCCCCGATTTTTTTTGTGAAGCTATTTAAAGACAAAAATTTTTGCAACTCGTCCAGAAAACATACAAGAACTCGAAGTCCAAATTTCAAAAGAAGTCCAGCAAATAGATCAGGTCTTGTTTCATCGTGTCATAAATTATTTGTTGCCCAATTTTGAAAAATACATTGAACCTGATGGCAGTAACCTAAAAGACGTAATTTTTAAAAATAGAATAAGTTGTATGTTACAGTACATCCCAAAGAGCAGATTGTAATTAAGTGAAATAAAATTTTTGTTTTATTAAGTTTTAACAATTTCATTGAGCTATTAAAATGGAGAGTAATATGGAAATCCTGTATAACAAACTGCCATGTTTGCAAAACCCTTCTTTTTATTTGACTTTAAGATTTTTATAATTTTACTTCCCGTGCTGCTCTAGAAAGCTTCTGTGAACCGAAACGTTAAGCAAAGAAAATGTTAGAACTGCAACACATATGTTCCGCCTATTTATTGTTTCTGGAGCCCTTTAACCGGTAAATTGTTTGGTTTATTTGAAACACCTGGGGTACACGTGGTCGATAATATGCCCAGTTCCTTATGTGTGTTTGCATTACTTGGCATTACGCTTTTTAAAACAAATACTCGCATACCTTTAAATTGTAAGTATAATACGAAAATGTTACTAGAACTTTGTAAAAGAAATCAAATAGTATTTATTTATTTATTTATTTATTTTATTTATTTATTTATTTACAGTAAAGTACGCTACAGGGATAAATCCCTAAATGGTACAAAAATTAATAAAAAAGGAAATAACACACAAAACATATAAAAAAAACTTAAAAATACATACAAAATAAAAAAGCTTACAATACTAGTAACATATAATAGTTCCATTAAGTAAATACTCGATTAAGGGTTTAAAAATTTAATCTTAAATCAGACGTCGCCAAACCTTAGCCATCTCTTAAGAGAATAAAGACCGATGTTAAAAATGTCAAAATTGTGATAAAATAAGTTATAATTTTGACACATGCGGTCAATAAACGTGTTTTGACCATAATTGGTCCTATGTCCTTTCACGAAGAAGAGGGAGGTGTGACGAGTTCGACGCCTGGGAACCAAGAAATCCACCATACTCAGCAGATCACTACAGTGAATCATCCCATTAACCAGTTTATAAAGAAACAAGAGGAGAGCTTGTCTACGTCTATTCTCCAGCGTCTGCATACCACACAGAAGCAGTCTAGTTTCATAGCAGACGTCTTGATACGGAAAACGATGTTTAAATAACAAATATTTAATGAATTTATGTTGTACTCTTTCAATCCTACGATATGGCAAACATAACGGGGCTGCCAGATAACTGAGCAATATTCGAGTACACTTCTTACCAAGCAGTTATACAGTGACATAATGGCCTTCGTGCAGGCGAAGTGTCGGGAATTTCTCTTGATGAAGCCCAACATTCTGAATGCTCTGCATACGATTGTGTCGATATGAAGGTTAAACGATAATCCTTCGTCAAAAATTACATCCAAGTCATTCACTGTGGAAGAAGTTTTCAGGATTGAGTCACCAATTTTATAGACATTATAGGGAGATTTTGTGAAATGGATAGTAGTACATTTCGCAATATTAAGGGAAAGAGAATTCGCTTCACACCATTTTATAAATCGATTTAAATCGGATTGTAAAGCGTAACTATCGGCAATGTCGGAGATGAAGAATTTCAAATCATCTGCAAATAACAAGCAGTTACTATTTGTAAAGCAAGACGTGACATCGTTAATGAACAACAAAAACAGTACAGGACCGATGTGGGAGCCCTGTGGCACCCCCGACGTCACTGCTATGTCTCGAGATATCGAGTTTAGCACAACAACACGTTGATAACGGTGATCTAAGTAGGAACCGAGCCACTTCAAGTAACTCCCCGAAATACCGATATCAGAAAGCTTTCTCAGAAGCAATTCATGACACACACTGTCAAAGGCCCTGGACAAATCTGTATAGACAGCGTCAACCTGGCGACCAGCCTCAACTGAAGAAAAAAGATAGTTCTGGAATATAGCGAGATTGGTTGCCGTAGAGCGACCACTATAAAAACCGTGTTGTAAAGGAGAAATATAATCTTTATAGGTGGAGAATAGTTCATCCGTAATGATGTCTTCGAATAATTTTGGAATTGTAGAAATGATCGAAATGCCTCTGGAGCTTATGGCCGGTTGCACCAACACTTTTTGCGTCACTGAAGTTGTTCTAAGTTTCAAATGTTTCTTGCATTAGTTAAAATTCGTCCTTAAGGGTGCCTTGACTTAATTTTTTTTTCACACTAATGATCCCTTAAGTAATTTGAATTTGACATTTGACAAATATTAAGTTCATTAATTTTTCGTTTATAGTTTTAAATAATTAGTTTGGTAGAAATACTGTAAAAACTGTTTTTTTTCTACGACCGTGCATATTTGTCTACTTTCTTGCATGTATTTTAATTCGCAAAGTGTCACTTTCCCGCACTAGTGCGGAAAAGTATTAATAACTATATTTAGACCTATTACTATATCGAATTGGCTTAATAATAAATTAATATCAATACCTACCATTTGGATGCTTATAAATCTACCATGTCGTACTTTTTTTAAAATATGCAATTTTTCTTTAAAAATTATTTTGAAGTTTCTGTACAGTTTTTAAAATATAAGGCAAAATAATTATCAATCGAGGATTTGTTCTGTACTATTTTCATGGCAATAAACAATGTTTTATGCCGTCAAAGTTTTTCAAAATGTTTCTAAGACCTAAAAGTTTTTAACACGTCAAATAATAGGTTATTCCAACGAAGAGCTTTCTAAAGATATTGTGCTACTGATGAGGTTAATATGAACCTATTACCAAGTAATCAAAAGAAAGATACGAGCAGCAATACACACAATTTTTAAATTGGTGCAAGAAAAAGCAAATTAAAAGCATGAAAGAAAAAGTATTTTTGGCGTACTTAGTAAGGTACTTAAATCTAATACACTTGTATTGTTTCTTGGGTATAAGTTATGTTACTAAAACCATAAATGTTCAAAAGTTAGTGTTTTCTTTAACTGGATCGTAGAAAAAATAATGTTTCCAACTCTTGCGGAAAGTGTCTTTCCCGCACTCGAGAGCTTGGCAATCGCTTGCGGAAAAGCATTACTTTCCGCACTTGTTAGAAAATAATTATTTTCCAGAAGTGTGGAAAGTGATACTTTTACGCACGCGGCTGCCGTTACATAAACGACAACAATATTTTTTCTACAAGCAAGGAAAAACCAACATAATTTTGAAGATTAACTTATTACCAAAATTTATAATTATATTAAATTTATGTAGCAATGGTGTTTGAAACATTGCTTTCTTAAAAACTTGAGGTTTTTGATGAGCCAATCTTTTGAACTATGAAGTAGTTTTTTGAACCGAGATTTAGTACATTGAATATGGCATTGACGGTTGTTTCTGGATAGTGGAAGGTGTTTCGGTAAAATTGAGTATTTTGTTTGAAATATCTTTTTAAAATTTGTTGAATTCGAGGTATCTTCAGCGACTATGTAGACTTCCAGCCTCCAAGACGTTTAATGTTGGATATTTGTTCTCGAGTTTGCGAGAAATGTTGCAGAGGACCGGCGAAAGCTATGCCAGTATACAATTCCGGGTGAAGTTTGAGATAGCCGCTATTTCCGATGGCATTTTTCCGAAGGTATTAATGCCGATACATTGTACTGTACACACTCGTTTTATAGTTCACAAAAATCGCCTTGTTTTGTCGGCTTTCTTAAACTGGCATACTTTCTATATTGATTCAAAAATTTTCCATTTTCGGCATCTCCAGAAATGACTAAGCTTCTAGAGCTGTGTTTTTTAAGTCTGGGATGTGTATCAATACTAAATTTCCTTGGTCTTCAATATGGTCCAGACATATTTTGTTAACTTCTCTACGACAAGCGTTCACTAAGCCAAAAATCGTAGCCACTTTTATATGTAAATAATATAATCTGCCGCTTCATCCATGAATTTCGATATTCTTTTTAAAAGACTTTAGTCCTTTTTGGGTCTAAAACCAACGCTTTGTTTTTTAAGGTAAGCCGTCACTTTGAAAAACTTGCTTAAATCTATGTTCTTTCGTAACTAATGATACATTTTAGCATAGAGTATCTAGACCATAATGTTTGGGTTTACATGTTTTTGATAAATAAGAGAAATAGGTCAGAAAAATCTCTTCTTTATAAGACTTCACACCCTTACTTTGACACCAGCTCTCAAACATAACAATTTTTTTCATACCTGTGACGAGATTTCTATGGGCAGAAGATCTATATTGCTATTTCTGCTGCTTCGATAATCGAGCTGGTAATCGTGGTCAGAATCCATTAAAATGTTTCTCCAATTTGGTTGAAAATCGTGACAGAAAATTAATTTTGATAGATGCAAAACATTAGTTGGTTGCAATGGATTCTTTGATAATTTAAATGAGTTATTAAAAATATGTACTTACATTTGGTAAATTAGGATTATTTAATTTTATTTAATAAATGTTATAAAAAGACTGCAAAATTACAGCAAAATTCAGTTTCTTCAAATATATATAACTATTATAAGCAAAATTATGCAATATTTTATAATTAGCTACTAATTTATGTTCCAAAAACTAAAAGATTTTACTTTTCCGCACTAGTGCGAAAAAGTGCTATAAATTGAGGAAAAAAAGTTTTAATGGTATGTCAGTACTGTCATGTAGAAACATAAAAAAATTGACATTATACAGGGGGTATGATTTTTTAATTAATCATTAAGCTGTGACCATCAATTTTTAGGCAACCCATTGGCTATATTTTTATTTACATACTAAATTTGATAAAAAAAAGTTTTCACCCGGCTAGCAGATGGGTAAAGGTCGCCTCTAATTGGGATCCCGTACAAATAGGTATTAAATCTGGAAATATACTTCTAACAAGATAATAAAACGCCACCACTGCTTTCTCATTTACAAAAGCGCCAACTAACAACTAAGTAATTTATCGAAATAACGAGATAAGGGCCGAGATTCAATGGCAGTCATTAATCGGGAACCTGCAGTCACCTGTGTTTTCCAGGACCGCGTCGTTGAAATACGGCCTCGTATTTAGGTAATTTCGGCCCTTTGGACCCTTTCTCTCTGATGCCGCCGGCGATAGGTGCGATATTTCTAAAAGGGCAGTGATAAATGTGTCTGGTATAGCAGGAAGAGGATAAATTATCTTGGAAGCAAAACAGAACGATAATAAAACTTTTACCTTCTGAAAGTTAAGAAGATCAACTCATAAGTTTTTAATTTTTTTAAGTAGAGTGTTACTTTGTTTAATCGATTTAAAAGAAAAATGATTTTACTGTTCTGCATTTTAAAATTTCTAGTCGCTCCTTGATATTTTTTCAGGTTTTTTTGTATCTACTGTAATATGCTGAATGTATACTTTAATAACTTTTTAAAGAATGGAGGAAATCTATAAAATATAAGAAACCAAATCATAATCAACCTAGTAAATTTTCATAGATTCTTATTTAACAAGATTTAAGTCTTTTCTGGTTAAATCTTTATAGGAACATAAAGTTCCCTTGTCAGGGAAAATTTCCAATTGAAAATAAAGAAACTGCAAGTTAATATATAAGTAACATATTGCATCCTAACATCTTGTAAATAGAAATAATTTCTTTACTAGATCTTTGTAATTCTCCGATTTTTTGTTACCTAGGAATTTGCTACATATACTTTTAAAGGCAGTCGACACGCCCTATTTGATTTTACTGAAAGTGTAGTTTCAGAATTTTCGTCTTTAAAAAGTTTGCGTATTAGTAATGAAACGTTTGTTTTTTTTTTTTTAAGCTTTGCCTCACTTCACTTACGAATTTCCGTCTTAAATCAACTTGGGGTGTGTAAAGAGAGCGAGCGAAAGTTCTATTCTAAAAAAAATTGACATTATACAGGGGGTATGATTTTTTAAAATTAATCATTAAGCTGTGACCAGCAGTTTCAATTTCATGTGTTTGGTTGAGTTTTTGTCTATTTTGGTTTGAAATATACAGGATTACATGTCCAGAATATGAATTTCAGGGCAATATATTTATTGCCTCATTCTTCTTCCTACGTGGGAGCCGTCTTGATTCACTACCGGACGGCAGCGCTCTTGGGATTTTTGTGCCCAATCTCCCATTATCCTTTATACCAATCCTCCCATTAGTCTCGTTCCTTCCACAAGTCTGTATAACCCCGAGACTGGTTGGTCAATATAATTCCTGTGGGCTCATTTTCGGTTGCCCAAATAATGCTTGTCTTTTGTGATCCAAAGCTTCACATTCGCACAGGATATGTTAGGCTGTTTCTTCCCCCTCGTCGCACATTCTGTAACTTGGGTCGCCGATGTATGAGCCTATCTTGTGTAGGTGTCCTCTTGGGCTATCGTGCCCTGTTAGCAACCCTACCGTTATGCGAAGTCTTTTCCTACTTTGCCTAAGTAGTTCTTTCTTCGTTTTTTTGGATGGGCTCCTTATGAAGCTTTTTCCATGTCTAATTCTACTGAGGTTTCCCAGTATTCTTCGTGTTTGTTTTGGATCCATTCCCTGGTTTGCCCTCGTGCTGTGGTTTTGGTCACTTCAAGGGCAGGTTCTGGTCCAAAGTATGGTGTGGATGATCCCTGTCTCGCTAGCTCATCCGCTTTTCATTGCCTTCTATTCCCAAATGTCCAGGTACCCACAAGAGAGTTACTCTGTTGCGTTCTCCCAAGACTTTCAGTTCTTTTTGGCATTCCCATGTCAGCTTGGACGTTACCTTGGGGTTTACTAGTGCCCCCAGTGACGCTTGGCTGTCTGTTACTATGCAGATCTGCTTATTTTTATAAGCCCTCCTGTTATTTTCTTTTGCACAGTGCAGTAAAGCATATATTTCCGTTTTCAAATACAGAACTGTGTGTTCCTAGTGGAATGGAGAATTGTGAACTCTCCATTCATTAAATATCGATATTATGTGATTTTTGCTCAGAGTTTATGGATTTAAGGTCAATTTTTACAGGTTTAAGGTTAAATTCTCACAAAATTATAGTTTAAGGTTAAGGAATATGTATCGTAAAGAATTGCTATCATAGATTTGAGAAATATTTATCATATGGGTCTTTTTTGTGAGTTATGTTTGCAAAGTTAAGTTTTAAGGTTTTAAGGTTAGATACTATTTTTTAAGGGTAGGCTCTAAGGAAGTTATTTACGAAGGATTTGATCAGGATATATATACTTGACAATTCAGTTTTTGAGAAAAAGTATTAATATTTTTGAGAGAAGTCTAGATAGTTTAATGTTATAGTCAAAAAGTTATCTTCGATATGAGTTATTTGACTGTCTGATTCTGTATATTGTTTTCGGTACATTATTTCTATTTTTTACTTCTAGTCATCGAGTATTGCAGAACGATTTTTTTTTGTTCTGGGGTCAATAAGTTAAATTCAAATATAAGATTACTCGTGGGTAAATATAGCAATTATCCCATAATGAATATAAAATATAACTCCACTAAACATGAATATGAAAAGTCAGCACTCACCAGTTA
>JAHBCN010017723.1:0-18019 GCA_019359885.1 Listronotus oregonensis
TTTTTGTTATTTTTTTTGTTTCCATTTTATATATAAAGACTTTAAAACATCTTATTGTTCTAGATTCTGATGAGGTTTAATTGGGGAAAAAACCGAAACGTAAAAAATTTTTTAATTTTTTTATTTCAAATTAATTTTTAAAAAAATGACCGAAAAAACCCAAATTAAAAATTATTATCTATTAATTGTTTCTTTCCCCTGGCGCTTTATTACTTTTGTGATGGTACTTTTCTACTCCTAAAAAGATTCAGTATTTTTAAAAAAAAAATACCCTAAACATGATTTATAAGGAAAAATTGAAATTCTTATTTTGTTTCGTACAAAATATAAATCAATAAAAAATGAACTATACTATCGGTACATAATAATATTTGAATTACTTGTTTAAACGTTTTTTAATTTAACTTTTCTTTTTTTATTTTTACTATTGTTGCAAAAAAACACATTTTCCTAATATTAAAAGTATCGCATTTATTTGAAGGACCGGCGCCACTGTCGTTGCAAATTATGATAATAGTTTTGAGAATCTGTGTAAGATTTACGACAGTCTTTATAATATTTTATTTTCATTTGGCCATTTAAAATAACTTTTTTTTTAACAGTTTTCTTTTGCTAATTTCCTCCTTTTTTCAGCAATTGATATAATGATAACAACCCTTGTATTCTGGGTTTTTTTAAAACAGATTTGTCCCCATCATCACAATTTTTTTACAATTAATTCTTTTATTGTTTTAAAATTCTAAGTACATACAGCACACTCTAAATTTCGACAACCCCCTAAATTATTACTACCCCCCTATCCGCAGGGGGGTGTTGGGTCCCGATAATACTTTTTTCTCTGAAAAAAAATCGCTGTTGCCAAACATAAGCTCTGGAAAAAAAATTTTTTTTTCAAAAACTTTTCTTTAAATTTTGGCTATATTTTTTTCCCTCATTTTTAAAAAATTTTAAAAATAAAAAATTTATCGATTGGTGAAATTTTCAATACAAAAAATATATATTTTTAGTTTATCTAATTTTTAAAGGCAGAAAGTGCAAGTTTCCCAAACAGTTCTAAGGTTAAAAGCGCTACAGTTTGAGCTTTAATTTGACACAAAAAATTTTTTGGTATCTTTGATATTTTAAAAAATTGGGGGTGGGAAGGAAAAAATATATATTTTTAAATTTAAAAAAAATTTTTTTAATTTAAAAAGTCCAGAAAAAAAAATGTCGTAAAATACGATTTCATGTGCCCGTGACATACAAAAAGGAACCTAACTTGTTTGACCTGGTTCCCCCAAAAAAAAAAAAAACGACGATAGACTCAGAAATCACTCCGCTATTATTAAATTTCTCGTTATCGTTTTAAGCGTCGTTTACACTTGAAAGTTTACTGGCGGAAAGTACTTGCCACCACTAAACATGTCTGAAAACCCGGAAATACCTTGAGACTTGCCGGCAAGCGCTTCCAAAAGTTGAAGGATCGGCTGTTTACTTGCCGCTACGCCGAATTTTTATTTGTTTTCCCCAAGTGTGCGGATCGAACGTAAATTTCTATTTACAGTGGTAATGGAAAGAAAATTAAACAATTTATTTCTAAACATTTACAAAAATTTTGAAATTTTGTGGAATAAAAATTTAAAAAAGAAAAAACAATGAATAGGTTAACAGGAGAAACGCATTTGAAATTTTTTTAAAAGGAATTGGACTTTGTAGGTTTGGTTTTAATTAGGTTTAACAGTTCTTCAAACTTTTGATAAGATCCCCTCAAAAATTTTTATAAGAATCGGGATCTTCACTTGATATCTCCTTTAAAAGTCGTTCTACCCCCCAGACTTTTCTGCGTCTTACCAATCTAAAATAAACTCGTTTTTTTCTGTTTTTCCTACTTTGAAACATAACTATTAAATTATGAAAATTTTCCTTACCAAAAAACGCAGCACGCATTACGGCTGAAGGAGCCATTTTTTTTTTAATACTTACAAATAAACTTGAATACATGTAAATGCAAAACAACAAAAGTTTAGTGGTGGAAATACTTTTTCCCTAAACTTGTCAAATTAAATAGCTTTAGAGAACTATGAACTAAAAAACAAAGTGATCGATTTAATTATTTTTTATTAAAAAAAACTTTTTTAATTTTAAAAATCCTTCTTTTCAAATTTTAAATTTTTTATTATTCTGTAGAAATACCTCTGTTTTTGAATATTAAAATTTTAAAATTATAATATCAAAAAAAAAATTTCGAATAAAGTTTAATCGGTCGGTCTTGCGAGTCTTGCACACCTCGGTCTTGTCTTGGTCTTGCATCCCCCCGGCTTGGTCTTGGTCTTGCAAAAAAAAAGGCGGGGGTTCTTGGTTTTGGCTTGGTCTTGCTGCAAAAACCCAAACCCAGGAAGACCGGTCTCGCTCATCACTAATCGGGTATTTTTACCCCGGGAGGACCTTAACATTTCTGGATTTTATGCTTCTATTTTGTAGCTCATCGTTAAATATTTTTTTTTTCGATTTAAATAATAATATTATTAATTTATAAAGAAAATTTCTCGTTCAGAATGATCGAAAATTTTATTGATATTTTTTAAAAAATTTTGTTTTTAAGTTTTTTTTTTTATTTTTTTTTGTTAAATAAATGTTTAAACTTTAATTATTTAGATCTAAAGGTAGTAAATAAATAAATACCATAATTTAAATAAAAAATTCTTTAAAACCCAGAAAATAGATAGCCTAATAAAGGGGGAAAGTTTTAAAAATTTTAAAATTTTAAAAACTATATAAAGAAAATATGTTAAAATTATATTAAAATTTTCTCTGTCTTTAAACAATTATTGATATTAATATTTAAATCGATAAAAAAATTTTAAAAAGATGAGCTAACACATAGTAACAGGCGTCTTAACAGCTATATTAAACCCCGAAAAAAAGGCATTTTTTCAAATTAAAATGGATTAAATTTTATTTTATTTAAAAATTTTAAGTAGATCGGAATGGCATTTTTGGCCAAAAAAACTTAAATAAAATACCCCTCCCCCCGGGTTTCCCCCCCTTGCCTTGGGCTCATGTGTATTAGTTTATTCATTCAATAAATGAAATTTTAATTAATTTGTAAATATGGTCTTATCTTTTGCTAAAAAAAAATTTTTAAAAAACGAAATATTTGGGTCAAGATCACTTTTTGCTTATACCCCCTTTTTATTATTTTTGAAAAAATTTTATAATTCCATTTATAGAAAATACTAAAAGGCATTTTTTTTTTTATTACATTTTTTTTAACTCTTTTATTTTAAGATATTTGCGTTTTAATTATAAATTTAAATCTTAACACCCAAAAAAAATAAAACATAAAAAATTTTTAAAAAAAAGACAAAGTTTTTTAGACCATCAATTTGATTATCATTTTTTTAAAACAATATTTTTTAGTTATTTTTTAAAAACCGATTTTTCACGTTTTTTTTTAAGGGAAAAAAAAATAATTTAACCCCTACTGAGGCAGCAGTGCCTTTGAATTGACTATTGTTCATAAATTAAAAAAAAAAATGTTTTTGGGTTCTCTTATAGGTTGGGTTTTTTTGCTGTGGCCTCACGGACTATTAATTTATCTCACTTTTATAATAAATAAATCCGGGTGATTTTAAACCCCCTCCCCAATGGCATCTTTTTTTATTTTTTAAAATTTCCTTTTGGACCAACTTAGTACTGCCCAAAATTTTTTCTATGTGATCGGGTTCATGCAAAACATAAATAAGGCGATTTCCAAACCACAACTTCATTCCCGTAGGATACTGTTTTTGTATTTTTATGATCCTTCTTAAAATATCTAAAAATCATAAAAGCAATATTATAATTTTTTACCCTCATATTAAATGTCTCTTTTATGCGTAGGGTTGGTGCTTGTCTGTCGGTCTGTCTGTCGCTTTAATGACGCCATAACTCACGAAGTATAGTTCAGTAAATGAAGTCCGAAGATACCTCAAACCTGAAGATCAGGATGGGCCGTCACATTTTTTTTTTTTTTTTTTTTTTTGAAATTTTAAAGTGCAATAATCTCTAAAATATTATATATAAAAAAATTCCCCCAGAGCCTGAAAAGGCCCCAGGCGGAAACCGTTTTTAAACTTTTTCGATATCTCCCAATATGACCACGCAATTCGCGTTTAGACGAAAATGAAGAGCAGTTTATTAACTGCAAAAAAAATTTTCCCATCACTTTTGTCAAAAAATTTATATTTTTGCAATAATCGGCCATAAATGCGCCGATTATTTTTTACCTGCCCGTATCTCCGAGAGGACAAAAAGTGTAAAAAAATCGCCTTACTTTTTTTTTTAGTTTTCAGACAAAACGTCTTTAGAGAAAAAGGGGGGAATATTTGGTTTTTCCCGGTTTCCTTTTTTTTTGGAAAAGGAAAATTTTTTTTTTTACCCCAAAACCAAAAAATCATTTATTTACTGTAGGAAAGTCTAATTTTGTTCCTTTTTTTTTGTGGCAGAAATGGAAGTCAAAGTAAATTCTGGTACGATGGAATTTTTTATTTATAACGAAGATCTGAAGACTTTGATTAACACGTGGATAAGCAACTTTAATAGATGTAAAAAGATGGACAGGACAACCACCATTGTGTTTCTAGAGAAACAATCCCCCCAAATGCATAGGAAGTGTAGGCTGAAGTACCCCTCAATGAATAATGGCAAGCTGAATTATCTAAACAGTCCTTTGTTAAAGACTCGACAAAAAAATGACCTTCTCCAAAGCCCCAAGAAAAAAAAGAACAACCAACCAAGCCCAGTCTTTTTTTTTGTTCCAATTTTTGTTCTTGAACTACCAGCTAATATAATGATATTAATAAAATGAAAAATAAATGATCTTTTGAACTTTGGATTCAAAAATAACCCTTCTTTTTGCTCCAAAAAAAATGGAAAAAACGTTTTTTTCTAAAAAAAAAATAAAAAGTAAGGCAAACTTGAACACGAGAAAGTAATCATCAAAAAAAAAGTCCAGGTTTTTTTTTGGACTTTCCTCGATTTTCGGGAAAAATAAAAAAATTGGAAAAAGGTGCTATCGGGAAAGGGGGCGGGAAACTTTTGAATGATGTGCATTGAAAGCTGATATGGTCTGAACATATAATAATTAGCGATAAACCCGAGCATTTTTTAAAAAATCAAATCTAAAAGAACCCCCCCTAAAAAACACGTTGTTTATAAAAATACACAAAAATATTTATTGAGTCTTTCGGGAAAGTATTCAACACCTTTCAAAACCCCTATCCAAAAAATTCTTAAATTACTTTATAAAAAAAAATGAACAGATTGATAGGTGGGTTAAAATATCGACCAAAATTAACTTAGTGTGTCTACTCAAGTTGGCAACATATGGAAAACTTTTTTATTATTAATTTTACGAAAAAAAGTTCATCCTCATAAAAAGTTCTGCATGTTCTAAAATCTAAATTGCAACAGATATGAAATTTTATCAATCTTATACAAGGTATGACAAAAAATATGAATTTGGCTCACGAGTAAAGTACCTTTATATTTCACAATTTCAAAAATTGTTATAATAAAAAGTTGTTCGGAATTAAAAACTAGATTATATATACGATAATAACACTTAAATTTTTGTAGTTTGAGTAGAGATGTTTCAAGAAATATTTTTATTTTTTTTTTATAAATTAATGCAACTGCATATTTAAACGTGATTTTTAATTCCGAACAACTTTCGTAATAACAATTCTCGATACTCTTAAATATAAAGGTACTTTACTCTTGTCTAAAATTCATATTTTTTGACTTACCTTGTATAGGATTAAAAAAATTCAATATTTGTAAAAAATATTTTTTTAAATTGGAAGGATGTTATTGCATATTTAAAAAAAGTTTTTAATTTCGAATAACTTTTTATTATAACAATTTTTGAAATTGTAAAATATAAAGGTACTTTACTTTTGAGAGCAAATTCATATGTAAACGAACTTAAGAATTTTAGAGGCGTGAATTGAGTTACGAGGAAATCCGGACTACGCCCGGGCTTTGGTCCATTCGATGTTCTAATCCTGGCGATCAAAAGCGACGATTAACATTGCCAGTTTGTGGGCCAAAACAGAACATAATACCGTCGGTAAAAATTTCTGGCGGCGCTTGAAATTTTAATCGTCGATTCGTCCGTCTTCATTTAAAAACGAAGTATGTGGCGCAAAACGTTTTTAATCGTCATTCTTGTAACAAATAAACACGCTTAATTAGATTAAGTGTAGGATAATAAAAGTTTTAATCTTTCGACTGAGCAGTCTTAATCGGCGACTAAAAAGGTTAAAAAAAACGATAGACTGTGAGGCCCTTGATTTAGTGGCCGTCATTGTATCCAATAATCGATAAATATGACAAAAAATAAATATATAAATCAATCCGCACTATGCAACAATGCCTAAGTCAAAATTATTTTCAAATTGTAAATATTTTGGTTTCCTTATACAGGTGATTCATGATGAAATGTCAATACTTCAGGTACGTCGTCAGAGTCCAAAAATAAACATAAAAGTCTATACAAATATGGGTCCGCAAGGCCTTCGTTTCCGAGATACAGGGTGTTAACCACAGAGCTGACATGTTCTTGGAAGTAAATGGTGAAATTTTTAAAAACTATAAAACCTAGCTTAGGTTTTGCCGAACATAATTTAAGAACAATAATTTTATTGAAAATTAAAATACATATTGTTTAATTTTTTTAAATTTTGCTATAATAAAGTCAGATGCGTCGTATTTTTTTTAAATCCAAATATCTCAAAAACGGTTGCTCATATTAACTTTTAACAGGTATACCTTTTTGACGTAAAAATGACAAAACAATTATTTAATTTACTTAAAAATGTAATACAGGGTCGTACCAAAAAGTTGTGATTGTTCAAAATAGTAAAAAGACGTGTAGGTGGCGCCCCCTACAAGTAAGAGCCGTAATTAAATTGGATTTGAATCCGTCATACCAAAAAACCCCCGGATATAAATTTTTACTTCAATATTTACATTATCATAGATTTTATTTAAAAAATAGAAAAATTGAATGGAAATTTTAACACCCTGTATTTCGAAAACGAAGGCCTAGCGGACCCATATTTGTATAGGCTTTTATGTTTATTTTTATTTATATTTAAGTATTGACATTTCCTTATGAATCACCCTGTATACTAATCGTAAATATGCTTAAACTTACATTCTGGTCGAGCCATCATCTTATAAGAAGCTCCTATCACAGGAAAATTAAACGGTCCTGGATAATTCCAAGATTTTATAAACATATCTCTCTTTCGCCATATGAAGTTCAAATAGCCACAAAAACAAACAAATAGAAATGCTAAAAGCAGTACCATTTGTACATCATAAAAATGCAAGAAGGTTAGTGCCATTTTTCTGAAAAAAAAGTATATTAAAGAAGTGGCTGAAAACTGTTAAAAAAAATAAGGCATTTTTTTTAAATAAAATTAATGTTTAAACATTAAAAGGATTGTTTTTTAAAGCAGTAAATAAATTGACAAATGCGATAATTTATATTTAAAAAGATGTAAGTTTTAAAGAAGTAGATAGAAATGTTTTAAAAGTTTAAGGTTAAATAAAGTATATATATATATATATATATATATATATATATATATATATATATATATATATATATATATATATATATATATATATATATATATATATATATATATATATATATATATATATATATATATATATATATATATATACATATATATATATATATATATATATATATATATATATATATATATATATATATATATATATATATATATATATATATATATATATACCAGGTGTTGCTCCGTCGAGCGGGACATAGAATCCCATGTAAATTTTGAAGTGGTCCAATATTGGCTCCCCTAACTATTTTAGAAGAAAATATTATTAGGATTTTTTAAAGAGCACGAAAAGTTGTACCCAGTGTACAAATTTCATCGACGTGAAAATCAGAGACAAATTGTACAAAACGAGAGGGATTTAGATGTGATACTTTGTGTAGAGGAGGCCGAAGGAAACATTAGCACGAGACAACTGGAGGACATTACTGACAGATACACAACAATATCTCGAATTTTAAAGATGTAAATTCCACGCTTACAAGTACGAAAGACACCAAGAATTAAGAGACGGAGACGAAATACGACGACAGGAATTTTGCTTTGAGATGATGGAGAGGACAAACACTGACAGAGGTTTTTTACAAAATATTTGCTTTACTGACGAATGCACTTTTACATTGAACAACGAACCCAACATTCAAAATTGCCGGTACTGGAGTAACGAAAACCAAAATCGACTTGTTGAGACAAGGACTCATTATCCACAAAAAATTAATGTTTGGGTGGGAATTTTCGGCCACCATATCCTTGAGTTCATTTTCCTTGACCGAAATTTGAATGCGGAGTACTTTCTGGAACTTTTAGAGGAATAAATTTTGCCTGCTTTGAACAACCTTGCTCGTGAAAATCAAGAGATTTGGTATCAAATGGATGGCTGTCCCTCACACAGTACCAGAGCTGTGCGCGAATACTTGAACAACGCATTTAATAACGACATCATAGGCCCGAACCACGCAATTTCTTGGCCAGCCAGGTCTCCGGATCTTTCGCCAAAAGGTTTTTTTTATGGGGAAATTTAAAAACTAAGCTTTAGACCAATAAAAAATATGAAAATTTAGACCAGCTAAGGAATGCTATTTCCGCTGAATGTGCCAGAATATCGATGTACCAACTAGCCAACGTAAGAAATGAGTTTTATAATCGTTTGGGTTATTGTCTGGCAGTTAATGGAGGAATAATTGAGCATTTGATTAAATCCTGATATTTTTGTCATAAATTGATTTCTAAATGTAGACAAATTTGTTTTATTGTCTTGCGTAACTGTGAGTGCATGTGTTGGAATTAGCTGTAAACTAAAAATGAAATGCGAGGATTCTTTTTGAAATTCCCGTATAAAATTGTTCAGTTTTGGCAATGACATTATAAATTAATGATCTAAATTGTCACTGATAAATCGATATGGTGTTTTTAATATTGATTTCTAGAGTACAGGGTGCATAATGAGATACTACGTTGCAGAAGTATTTAAGCAGTTTACTCTTTACTGGTTGGTTGAAAAATGCTAAAGCTTTTTTCTAAAAATTGGGGACCAATATTGACTATTCCCAAAATTACATGGGATTCCTATGCCCCTCGGGAAACCCGTATAAGATAGATGCGATTTATTGCTTAAAATTAAACTAACCTAAAAATGTACTGCTGTTGCCAGTCCCATGTCCGATGACAGTGAGTTTCTCTTTTCCTCCAAGCATATAGAACTTCTTCAGCGGCGATACCTGAACAATAAATTTCTTGCTTAAGAGGAAAAACGAAT
Source organism: Listronotus oregonensis (assembly GCA_019359885.1). Classification (NCBI taxonomy): domain Eukaryota; kingdom Metazoa; phylum Arthropoda; class Insecta; order Coleoptera; family Curculionidae; genus Listronotus; species Listronotus oregonensis. The sequence continues at coordinate 9,388 of JAHBCN010017723.1, forward strand.
TTTCACGACAGAACTTTTCTTAGAGAGAAAAAGAGAGTTGGGGGAACGGAGAAGGGGAAGAGATGGGGGAAGAAGCGGGAGGGAAGGGAGGAGGAAGGGGGGAAAGGGAACAAGGACAAAGGGAGATAGAGAAATTTTTGAATTGGTACCTTAAACCCCCAAAGGCCGGTCCCATTTGCCCGTACACCGTCCCTCGCAGGATGCAGAAATCGTCTTTAGGCCCCATTTTATCGTTGTGACCGGGGAAAAAGGTGCCTCAAGCCAGACACACCACTTTCGCTCGGCCAAGCTTAGAAGGGTCACCAATGGTCGGAGCGACTGAGCAGATGCATTTTTGGATTCTCCCTTAAAACAAACGAAAAATTAAATATCAAGGGATTAGATTTCTCTAAAATAAACTGAGCAACGAAGTTATATTTCTAAGAATACAAATAGGATTTTTATACAAGAGTACGGATATCACGTTATAAAAACAAAATAATAACTCTAAAATTCGAATTTCCATATTAAAAATACTTACACTGCAATTTCAGGAGGCACCAGAACTGAGTGATCTCTCCTGCGTGAACCAAAATCGGTGCAATAGACTACCCGTACACAAATCCCTAGGCACACCCAAAATCTACCCCCTGACACTAGAAAATTTTATCATACCTAAAATAAGAAAAATGATTATTGGTTTAAAAAAACACAAAAAAATCTAAATTTAGGACGGATTTCAGCAGTTTTGTCTTAATAAATTAATTTATTTTTAATATGTTTGCTTGGTTCTGTTGTTGTATTTACTAAAAAATAGACCCTGTTTTAAAACGGCATCCTTATATTCTGGTAGCTTTTTAAGCAGCATTTACAAAAACTCATATATATATATATATAAGGGTTATCAAATTAAGTGTCCACCATTGGTAACTTTGTTATTAGTGAAATACAAAGTTTTTAAATTGAAACTAGTAGCATTTTAACGCTGGTAAACATGAAAAAAAAAAAACAATTGAGAATCGTTATTTTGATTTTTCAGTAAAATAACATTTTTTTTATTAAACCCTGTTTATTATATTTTTGTGTTAAAACATCAATTTTAAAAAAAAGTTTATAATGACTTTTTCCTATGGTTGAAGTTATGACCCTCAACCAAACAATAAATTGTATCGACAACTTTATTTTCAACATCAAATCATAATCTTACAAAATAAAATAACAATTTTTTTTTTAAGAAGATCTCAAAACACCACCTTGTTTTTTAAAACTTTTTGGGCACGTTTTCAACTGCTCGAACTGTCTTAAGTCCTACCATCTATCTGGGTTATCTTTTCTAACTCAGTCTTTAAAGCGTCGCGTTATCTCCTTCGCTTGAAATTTGGTTCTTTAATAACCCCAAAGTAATCAAGTGGGGTTAATCGGGATCTGGGGCCACTGGATTGGGCCATTTGTTCCTATCCATTATCATTAAAAGTAGTACTTAGAAAATATAAGTACCTCTGGGTTGTGGGCAGGGGCCCTCTTGCTGAAAATGCAGATGATGTCACTTTGACCCAAATCGTCTAAAATATTCAAATTTTCATAAATTCCAATCTTTCACCAGTTGGGTGCCCTCATAAAGAACGGACCAAAATTTTTAAAATTATACCGCACCAAACAAACTGAAACGGTTTGGACCTCTTGGATGTTCTAACAAAAATTTCTCTGACCAATAATGGTGGTTTTTCTATTAAACATTCCAGAATTTGAAAATTTGATTTTCTGTAAAAAATGTAGCGAAAGTTATTTATTTTTGGCGACAAAGTTAAGATAAATGGCAAAAACAAGTCTTCTCTCTGGATCCCTTCCAACGTTTAATGGTCGGTATTATACGGAATAAATTTGTCTTTTTTAAAATCCTTTGAACAGTACCTAATGAATGGGGTCCTTGAGAATATCTGGTATTGAATTCTCACGATAACTTGAAATATCCAATAACTCAATTTCTGGCCTCGCTTATTGTAATTTTTTTTTGTCCTTTTTTTTACAAAAACATTTTCGTTGCCCTAAATTTTCGATAAAATTGAAAATATCGTTCATCGTTGATTGACGGGATATAATTCACTGAGATTCTCTTGCTCTCAGGAGGATTTTCTCCCTAAATACATTCTAACATTTACACTTTTCTTCATGAGGGAACATTTTTCTTTAAATTAATGACTGACACAATAAAACATAAACAAATTTGACAAACCACTATTTTTTTGACATTATTTGATTTTCATTGTTTTAAAGCCTTCTAGTTGCCGGGTATGTCCAGTTTGCAATTTATCTTAATCTTCAAATCCGTGGCATTTTTTTCATACCGTCTTAATATTTTAATCTGCAAATAATTAAAAATTTTATCGGTATTTTACTTTATTTTGACTCTAGCGGAAAAGTCATTTAAACTTTTTGTTTAAAATTTGATGTTTTAACGAAAAATATAATATAAAGGGGTTTCCTTTAAAAAAAAAAATATTTTGCTGAAAAACTTAAAAATCTTTCTCAATTTTTTCTATTTTCCACCAGCGTTAAAATGCTACTAGTTTTCTAATTTAAACCTTTGTATTTTCACTAATAACAAAGTTACCAATGGTGGACACTTAATTTGGATAACCCGTATTACCTCATTGTTCTCTATTGGGATGTAAGAGACATTTGCGACCTGATAAGACAAAATTTGGGTGGTGGCCAATCTGAAAAAAAGCAATACTTTAATATATATTACTAAGGTACAGGGTGTCCCATTTAAGACACTTTTATAGTTATCTCGGCTTCGTAAAAAGCTGTATATTTTAAAATTATATTCCTATTGTCGGAATATGGTTTTTAAACTGCACCATATTATATTTTAAGCAAAACGTATTTATTTTACTTACTATGGTATTGCTGATGATTTCCATGTAATAATTGTAGCATCACAGTTTGAGTTGCAGGAACTATAATAATGGGCTCTTCCCTTCGCTCCAGTCCGCTCTAAGGTGATACTCCCGTCAACTTGATAGCTATAAAAAACGGAAATTATTTATTCAATTAAAAATAATTATAAAATAAGCTGATATAAACATATTCTCAATCCAGATTTGAAATTTCGGTTTACAGGTATCCCAACTCTTTTTAGACACTAAATATTTCTGCCAGCCCCTGTTCATGATACAAAAACAGAATTTTCATTGTTAAGTACGTTTTTTTTTAAATGGCGCGTCCTGTATATTTTGCAAAAGTTTGACTTTATTTAATTCTACATCAAAAATGTCAAATAATACGTCGATTATTCCTGGTTTTTGAAATAACTAAGTAACTAGTAAAGTAACTAAATTTGACACTGAAGGAATTATTACAAAAAAGTGCGTTTTAAGTAAAAGGCCTTCTTTTTTTACCTCTTATAAATATGTCGACATTTTGTTGATATACGGTGAATGGAAGAAAAATTCCCGAGATGCAAGACATGTGTATGGGGAACGTTTTTGAGAACGCCCCACTTCATCGCACTGTACATTTGCAAATGTAGATAAGAAAAAATAGAACTGGTTCTTTTCCAAACCAAAAAATAAAAATCATGCTCGGCCAGCAAAAAAAAAAGCAAATTCAATAAACGACTACCGAAGACGATTAGATCTTGTAGCCTTTTTGACCACGCAGGTATAGTGTGTCTCAAAGTATACCGTGTTAGCTCTTGCCTTCATTTATGGATTATACCTGCCGAAGCAATAACCTGCGGATCAGTAGTATAAGACAAATTGGGACAGACTTTAATAATATAAAAATTTATAATTTATTGTTTATTTAGGTAAATATAAATTAAAATTACAATAAGAAATTAAATATATGCAACGTTTTAATAAATTTATAACTGCATTATCTATACATAATTACATTTTTATTTAAATTTCAATCTAATTCTGTTTCCTTCAGAGTCATCAATGGTTAATTACAATGGTTTATGTTGTTTGGATAGAAAATTAAAAAGTCCTCAATTTTATAATGTGCTGTAGGGGTTTTCCCGCTCCAGCTGGATATTAAGTAATTATATTTTTATCAAATTTATAACACTGGGTTTAAAAATTTGGGTTAACATTTTTTTTTCCCGATTTTGATTTTTTGGTTTCCCCAAATTCCAGGGTTAAAAACATATAGTGATACGGAGGAAGCCTTTTCCCAGCCAGTTCGGCAAATTTCACCTTATCTGTTTTTAATTGCATATGAATTTGGACTTTCGTCTTTTTTTGTAACTAAATTTCCCCAAAATAAATATTTTCTAACAAATATTCCTGGTTTCAGTTTTTTAACTTGATAAAATTTGCTTTGTGTAGCAGACGGCTGTGGTAACTTCGTTACCCCATGACAATAACGCTGTTTTTTGGAATATTTTTAAAAATAATTTTAAAACCGGGGTTTTTAAAAAATTCTGCTTTACCCCTTAAATAGCTAGAATCCTTAATATTCTTTGCAGACAACAGCAAGCAGTTTGGGACAAATCCGTCTTCTGAACCAGCGTGTATTATGGTAATGCGTTTTCCTTTATTTGAAGTTGCTTTCGTCTGACAGTTTTGACTGGAATCAACCCATCCTTTGGATACTGTGTCGTCTGTATCGAACCATGTTTTATCAAGGTAAATTATGGATCTGTTTTCTAACCAATATCTTTTAATTTCTTAAAGGTTATTAAATCTCCAAGTGCGTAATCTGTGCGATTCCATTACTACTTGTCTTTTGTCTATTTTGCGGTATTTAAACTCCATTTTAATATATATAAATATTTCTATGCCGTCGCTTTCGAATCACGGCTTATAAAAATGAAATTGTCATAATACTCATTATTAGCCGACTGAAAACCCGCATTGGGTCCAAGAAAAGCACCTTTAACATATTTGGGGAATAAATGTGTGGTGTGGAGATTTGGGAGGACCTGGGTTGGAAATAGAGGACCTGTCAGGTGACCAGGACAGTCACCTGACTTAACCCCGCTAGATTTTTACTTGTAGAGTTATTTAAAAGGGAAGAGTTTACACCGAAAAGCCACAAAAGTTGGAGGATTTAAAAGGCAAAATTAGACATGTTTGTAAAGCAATTCCTGAAGCTGTACTGTACTACTGAATTACTTAAAAGATACGAACTCATACAAAAAACGGTCAGCGGTTTAAACATTTAATATAGAATAATATGGTAATTGTTTTTATTCTTTATTTATTTTTAATTGTTACACGAGTAGATCAGTAGATAATACTATAATAATAGGTCGTTATCTCAAAAACCAGCAATAAGTGGGGTAAAGTGTATTATACATTTTGATGCAGAATTAAATGGAGTCAAAATTTGGCAAAATATATGGAGCCACTTCATTAAAAAAAAAAAAAAAAACGTACCTAACAATAAAAACTCTGTTTTCGAGACACTCTGTATTTTTATTATTGCTGGTAACAAAAATTCGTATTACCAAACACACATTTTTTATTTTTAATTTTTTTTTGTATCATGTACAGGGGCGCAGAGATATTTAATGTATAAAAAGAGTTAGGACACCCTGTATATTACATAAATGTAATGCACACTTACACTGTCGCTCTTGCCGCTCGACCTGGTCTAAAATTCCAACGGGGTCCGGTCTAACAGAAGACCACGCCTTGGTCAGGCTGGTTGTTAATGTAGCTGAAGCAGTTACAGGTTGAGGAGGCGCCTGCGCCCTAATAATAAAAATAAAAATTATTGATAATATTAGTATAGTCAGACATCATGTGTATTTTTTAACGTAGAATCTAAGAAACTTATTACTAAAACGGATAGAGCTGATTCGAATGTTTTTTTACGAATACTCTAATTCCAAAAATACCCGGCTCGGCAGATCACTATATTGGATGATCCTGCACAAGGTGACCCATAAAAGAACACAATCAAATTATTTAATAATCCCCAAAAAATGCCTTATAAAACGAATTATGTTACTAGTTATTTCATTGTTTCCGAAATAATAAAAATAAAAACTGAAAGTTCATTCTTACATGCAACACTCTGTATATTTTTATTTCGTGGAAATTACCAAAAGCTCTAAATACCTGATTGCGGCTAACTGAGCTGCAGATATATCCGGAATGGCCCACAACAGCACGGATCCTTCCGAGTCCCCGCGAAGCAGATATCGCTTCGCTTGGCCGTTACGATACGTGGTGACTAGTCTCATTGCAGGTGGACACGAAAGAGGCTAAAATTTTTAAAATATTAAAGATTTTTAACAAAAAAAAAATTTTGATCTCCCTGTATATTAAATTTAAATTACATTAGACTTAAAAAGATAATAAACTTACCTTTCCATCGGGTTGGCTTAAAAGACAATACAAAAAAGGTGTGTCATTTTCCACACTTTTCGTATGGAAATCTTTGTGATCGGCTGTACTACTGTAAAATTAAATCCAAAAGTTTAAAAAGGGCGAAATATCCAAACCCGATCAAAGAACTCTGAAATTTTATTGATGCAAATGTAGAACGAATAAAAAGACAATGGGCTCCTCGCATACATATACGCATATATATTTTGATAAAAACACGTCATTTTATGTTGTGTCTCCGGTAGCGTAGTGGTCGAGTTCGGCTCGCGGGCCCGGCGATCGGGTTCGATTCCCAGTGCCGGAGAGACACTTTTAGGTGTAGTTATTTAAAAATAACGTCCGTGGTGGCACTACCGCTGTCTAAAGGTGCTGTGAAATGCAACATTTGCATGTTTCAGTGCTTGGACAACGTTGACGGAACAACTGGGAAGAAATGGGTTGAACACCGGAAAACCCGGCACTCCGGTACTGGTACTTAGGTTTATATATGTATATATAATCCGTAGGATATAATATACATATATAATAATCCTTCTATTTCATAAAGATAAAAAAACGTCAAGTATCTTCCTTTCTATCTAAAAACCATCTCCCAAATACCTCTTCTCAGAAAATTGTATTCTACTTTTTCAATAAACAAATGAAAATGACAATTATCCACTGGTTAAAAATCCATAATATATAATTTTAATATTCGGACTAGCTTTGCTTGCTACTCTATTTACTCCCTTCTCATCCGAGATGTATATTGGAATTTAGCCCCGGTGCCCTCTGTCGATCAAGCATTGTAAATATGTGTAGTTAGCTCTTATGACGAAGATCCGTTTCACAGTTTGATATTTAGATTTTAAATGCTTCGTTATATTTTTTTGACAAAGTGTTATATAAGTATAAAAATTCTTTTTGAATGAAAATTATGTCAAGGGCCCATTTAATAAAGGACAGTAAATAATGAGTTTTAATCAAATTTAGTATCTAACTATCAGTTAAAATTTTGAGTTCTTTTATAATCGTATTGATTTGAAAAAAAAATAGAGATGAGTTAGTAGTTAGTAGTAGGTTAGTGGCAGGGCAAAAAAGAAGAATGATATAAAAAGCAAACTATTAAAAGCAAAAAAACAAGCGAAATAAATATTAAAAACAAACAAAAAGGTGCAGTGTGCAAAATAATCGGTGGATACCTTACGTTCTGTAAACTTATTAGAGTCTGAAATACGAGAAAAATTGATTTGAAAACGTCATAGAATTCTTTTTTTTATTTTTATTAAAAATTCCGTTGAACTTATTCCCAGCCTTAATGTTACACCCAAGGAAGTTTAAGGGTGTATGGAAGCCCAATACTGTAGAACAAAAGTCCCGGCGTGCAGGGCAGCGGGGGAAAAGAGATTGGCCCCAGGGTTTGACAATGAATGGTAGGTCAGGGCCGGACCCATAATTCTTTGTTACTATCTATAAAGTTGACATCATCAAATGTCAAATTCAAGCATTTACTGTTTTTTTTTATTTTTTTCCAAAATTGTTGGTTTTTTAAACGATACTACCATAGAATATTTAAAATTATTGTGTAATATTATTTTATATCATCTGATATAATATGGAAAGAATAGATGGCGCCCTTTAGCCCTATTTAAATGGTCGATATTTTGGGAGTTTTTATTTTTACCAAAAAATCTTAGTAAATAAATAAAAACACGATTTTTAAAATAAATTTCAAACTGTATGATAGTTTCATGTACAAATCAACAATTTTGTGATAAAAAAAGGGCAAGATAGTGTAAATGGGTTTAATCTTATCCTAAGATTGTGGTTGTGCATTAAAAAGTGAAAACTGCTCTTTGGATATACTTTTCACTAATAACAAACATTCATGAGACCGAATAACGTGGTTAAAAATGTTTAGTATCCTTTGGTACCTAGGTATCCATTGTAACAGTATCCGTTAAATATTATGTGTCTACAGTATGTCGAGCAAAAAGTTGATAATGTAGTTTAAGAAACCAAAATCTAAAAAAAATACAGAAAAAGCAAAATGGAACTTTAACATAAAATTGTACTTTCTTTTATTTAATTAGAGGGACCTGTATAAAAATTTAAAAATTTCCTGGCTGCCCAGTAATTAATAATTTTGATTCTTTAAAAGAATGTTTCCAAATTTTAAATGAAATAAAATACCTATTTAAACCTTATTTTTTTTAATAATCCACGAAATACACAAACATTGTGGTATTCATCTAAAAAATAGTTAAGTTCCTTTTTTTTCCTGCTATTTCTATGAAATTTTCATTTTCTATAATTCATAATTGATTATT
>JAHBCN010017724.1:0-17891 GCA_019359885.1 Listronotus oregonensis
AAACCCCTTGGAAAATTAAAAAGTGATCCGTTTTTTTTAAACCCGCAAGAATATAACGCGTTGCCAAAAGACCTCCTATTTTTTTTTTTGGTGTTTTAGTATAGAAAAAGAATGTTTTATCAGTGGGAAAAACACATTATATTTTATTTACTTGGCTAAAATTTTTTAAAATAAAATTTTTTTCTTACAGGAAAAGCATTCTTTTGACTTCAAAAAGAAAAAACCCCAAAAGTAAACAAAATGTGCACACAAGAGGTCTTGTCTCAACGACACAACTACAAGCACCCTATAAAATGTTTTCCCCAACTAACTTAAACTTTATTATCTTGGGCAAGAAAAAAACCTAAAAAATATCTCAGAGGTTTCTAAAGCTAATAAAGAACAACAAACATTGAAAGAAAATACTCCCTTTATAACTTACCAAACAAGAGTAACTATGATAACATCATTACCAAATATATATACATTTTTAAAACAAGCCAGCTAACACTTTTTTAATTAATATAAAATGATAGCTGATTTTAAATTTTGTACAAATCAGACTTTAATTAATAAAAATTATTTTAAGTATAATCATTTAAATTTTTAATTTTGATATATTCTTTATTTGCTTTTCTTATTTTTCTTATTTTAAATCATATTTTTATGCACACTTTTAACCATTTAAAAATGTAAAATAATTATAAAACAAAAAAAAAAATCAAAATATTTTTTTTTACCCAAATAAAGGTTAAACCTGTATTTTCTTTTACTCGAATATTAAGTATTGATCGTTAACAATAACCCCAAAAAAATAAACTACACCCTCATCCTTAATAAAGTACCTACCAGTAATATGCTTGAAAATTTCCCAAACCCTCTCAGCTGTCAGCGCAATTTTTTTTTTTTGGGAAACTTCATTAACATGCTTCCATTCAGCTGTCAAACCCAAACCACCGCCGAATACTTCTGAACGGGCCCCAACCAATGGTTTGTTTTTTTTTTGGGTCCGGCTGTTCATCTTTTTTAATGTCCATTTCGTCCCCACCCTCACAAATATTTTTACCTTTACAAAAGGGCATAAACAAAAGCTAAACGACGTCGAGGCTGCCCTTTGGTTTTCATAATAATTTTCGAATTTTGGGATTACTGAAATAAAAGTTTACTTTTGTTATTTGGGGAAAATAAAAGTAAACCTAAATTGATTTGTTAAATTTAAAAAGAATTTATGAGTGGCTAATAGACAGGATGTCAAACATATTAAAGGTTTTAAGTAGCTCTACTAGCTAATGAGAATAAACCCATAAACCACAAATTCGATCAAAATTAAAATTGGGATATTTACCGACCTCCATCTTTTTTGGCTAGTTTTTAACAAAAATAAAAAATATTTTTTTAAAAAAAATTCCAAAAAAAAAATTTTAAATTTTTTACATAAAAAATTTATACTTAGTATAAAAATATTGTTTATAGCTTAGTATAAAATATATTAAACGTGTTTTAAAAAAAGTTCTTAAGTGTTTTTTAATTTATTAGCATCTGTACCCATCAAAGCAAAAAAGTTATTTATTAACAAACACTTTTAAGGACAAAATTTTTATACACTAAAGGACATGAAATTTTTTTAAAAATCCTCCAGTTTTTTTCTACTAAAAAAATTTTGGAAGATTATATTTTTAAACCTCTTTTTTTAGTTTTTGTACAAAAAAACAAACTTTGTTTCGCAAACCCTTATTATTTAAAATAATTATGCTTCAAAAACTTTAAAAAACAATAATAATTCAAAAAATGAATTTAACCACTACTATTAGCTTTTAACTTTGTTTATTTCTATAAAACATCCGCATATTACAATAATGGATAATGAACATGTAGAAAATCTCGAAAAAAATATGTAATTAAAAACATGATAAACAATAAAAAGGTTTAAAAAAAATTTTTTTAAAGGGTTTTCAATTTTGTTCGAAACTCTTTTTTTTTCACAAAGTCAATTAGCCGGGATTAACGGTTCTTGCTTGGTCTAGTTTAATGGTTCAATTCTCAAGAGGATCTCCGTTGCCAAAATTTTGTTTACCCTCTCTTTTTTCGAATAAAATTAAAATTTAAAGCAGAAACTTAAAATCAATGTCTGATCCCCGGAGAGCGTCGATTGATGAATAATTTTCCAAAGTGAAAAGTTTGGGAAAAGCGCTGGTAATTCTGAACTTTTAAAAGTTTATTAAGGCCCATATAATCTAAGATTTATAATATAGTTTATAAAAAAAAAGTATTGAGTCCTGAACTTAACTAATTTAAATATGGTAATACAAGCAAATATACTAAGTTGACGCGAATTCAAAACTTACTTTTAGATTAGACGTGTCTAATTTCAAACTTGTCTATACATAGATTATTTAGCAAAAAAAGTAGAAAAAAACACTATCAAATAAATGTTTAGCACTTCTTTAAAAATACTGGCAATTTTAAAGTCAAATTCAAAAAAATTTTTTTTAAAAAAATTAGCTTATCTATATGAAAACTGCAAATCTAAAAAACTATCAGGTCAGGAACACGAATGTCATTTACCTGAATATGTAGTTATTTTTTTCATCTTGCTAGCAACAGCCGATATGAATATAGATTTATTTAAATAGGATTTCATCTTCGCGTCTTTTCCAAATTTTAAAATATTAAAAAAACAAGTACCACTTACACAATGCAATTACCTCTGACGAAGATGGAATTTTAATTTTATCTTTAAAATTTCTAATACTTGTATTTTTCCCAGAAGATTTTAATAATTGCATTCATGGGAAATTTAAAAGTTTTTTTAATTAACGTAAAAAAGGAAGAGAAATTAAAAAAATTTCCCCTTTAGCAGAAATATTTTCTTGAACCACCGACTACAGTAGGATTTAATTAGAAAAAACCCAAAGTGATACTTATGCTGTCTGTTATTTCTACCCAGCTGGTGTACTTTATAAAGCATTAATGGTTCAAAAATGTAAAAAAAAACACCAAAAACAAATTTTTAAAAAAAGTATTTTAATAAGAATAAGCAAAAAAATTTTTTATTAGGTACACTATAAAAAACAATAGATAAAACGTTTAAAATAATTAAAAAAAACAATGCCTAGAAATACTAAAAAACCGTTCAGAAAAGTTTTTAAATGTTAATATGTACAACTGTATAAACTATCTTTAAAAGGGCCCATTTTGAATCTAATATTTTTTGTTAATTCAGTTAGAGAAACAACCATTAAAATTTAAATTTTTTACTACCTGCTCAAACAAATAAAAAAAAAAAATGCATTTTTTTGTTTAATTATTTTGCTGAGAAAAAATTTTTTTTCTAAAGTCAAAAAAGGACAAGTGCCCCTGCAGGATAATTCAAATGTATTTTGAAAAAAAAAATTTATTAACTCTTGTGATTCCTTTATATAATTTTTTTTAAAACAAAGTTGTAAAGAACAGAAATCAAAGTAATGTAAATGAGTTTTTTAAATATAATTTTCCCAAAAAAGTTTTGAAATTATCCCTGGTAGGGCAATGGTCAACAGGGTTTTCTTTAAAGCTCAAAATGATCCCAAAAAAATTAAAAAAAAAAAATAGATAAATAGGAAATCCAAAAAGGCACAAAAAAAAGTAGAGGTGCCACTAGGTCTTACTTGTTATCCATATAACTGCAAAATTTTTCACATACTTTTGTAAAAAATTAAACAAATATACTCAGGTTCCTACTTATTAAAAAATTTTGACAAACCATCCTTGTTTTTTTTCGTATATGAAAAAAGCGAAGACATTACAAAAAACCTTTTTTTTTTTTTTTAATTTGTTTTATAGCTTTATAAATAAATGTTAATCAAATTTTAATTTTAATTAACCTTGTGCTGCTGCCACTGACTCAAGCACTGACTACTAAAAAAATCACTTTATAAGTCTAAAATGACTTAATATATTTTTTTTTAATTTTTTTTTTGGGGGGGCTGTAAAAACTTTAAAAAATAAAAACGTTGTTTAAAAAATATAATATATTTTGTTTAGTTAAAAACAAAAAAAATTAAACAAAAAATTACACACTGCATGTATCTGTATGGTATTTTAAAACTTTACTTAAATAATTATAAAGACAAAAGGGAATTAACCGCTTAAAACTTTTTTTTTAAAATTCTGTAAACAATAAAAAGTGTATAAAAAAAACTTAATACTATTACTCACAGGGTTGACCAACATTTTACTGCAGTAAAAACAAACACATCTCAATATTTTGATTGTTTTGGTTATAAATGCAAATGAAATACTGGTTTAGCTAACTCAATATGGCCCAAAATGTCCAGGGAAACTTCATTTTTCCCAGAAATGTTTGACATCTGGATTGACGACTATGACACCTTGTCTGGGACCCAAAAGACCCAATTTTGGAGGCCTGTTTCCCATGGTTTCGGGTATCAAATACCCTTCGTACAGCATTCTCTCTAAAAAAAAAAGGTTTACAATAAAAATGCTAACATGCTACATTGTTAATTTAAAAGACAATTATTTTTTGCTTAGCAAAAAAATAACTCACTTTTTTTTGATCATGACTTTTAAGTGGCGTATTTATTAAATTTAAACTTAAGATTTATTAATATCACATATTTTATTTTTTGGGGCAAAAAAAAAAAAAATTGATAGATTTTTTAAATTTTTTTTTTTTTTTTTTTTTTGATAAATGTTGATGCATAAAAGAAATATTATAACATAATTACTATTTGTGCTTAATTTTAATCCAAACTGTTTCAAAAAATCATTTTATACTTTTTAAGCTATGCATGCCTGGGATTTAGGAAGATAAAATTTAGGCTATGAGTTTTATTCTTGAATTAGTGTTAGTCCTTATTTTGAAATTTTATTTAGTGTGCCTACTCCATACTTAAACATTATCCTTGTAAATACCCATTATCGCTAAATAAAATTTAACAAGGTGCCTTACAGGTATGACAAAATTTATACCAGTCTGTTACACGAACTACCTTTTATGTAACAGCATTTAGTATTATAATTAAAACTAGGAAAAAAAAAACTTATTTAACATAAAAAAAGTAACTAGGGTAGATTTTAAAGAAAATTAATAGACAGATTAAAAATCTAGTAAGACGGTTTGTGAATTTAATTAGTTTCCCCTAAGTAATTAATTCAAACCTTTTTTAAAAATGATTTATTTTAAGATTATCCCTGATTTGGGTTATTTAAACACAATTTGGTACGAAAGAACTGTAAATAATGGGGCCAGCACCTTTATTAAATATGCAGCAATATGAATGTATCACAGTTTATATATTTCAGAAAAAGCAAAGGGAAGTGACAAATTTCTTAAATTTAATTGCTTTGTTTAGTTCCCCCTTTTTATTAAAATTTATTTGACCCAATCAAATTAAGAAACTTCCAGTTCTGTATCGCTTTAACATGAAGATTACCCTAACAGCATATTCTATTTAACAGCAGTAAAAGTTTTCGTTTTTTAGTTTTAACATTTTAATTTGTTTTTTTTTATGGTTTCAAAAAGGTCCAAAAAGAAAAAAATAGGTTGTAAACAAATTTAATCAAGTTTAATAATAGTTTAAGATACCTCGATATCAATATAAAAATTTAAACCTTAATGATATAAACATTATATTAAGCACAATACTCAAAATTTATAAATATTTACATTGTTAAACAAAAACATTTAGTCAAAAAAAAACCATACATGTTTTTTAAGTTTATTAATAATTTTTTTAAAAAACAAATACCTACTATACCTACATAAAAATTGCTTTATCAGCTGAGGCAGAGCTATTTCCCAGTTTTTTTTATTTCATTAAGTGGGTAATATTGGAAAAAAATTATTGGTTCTTAAATTATAGTCATGGACAGGTAGTATCCACTAGGTGTACAAAATTAAAAGGCGTCAAAGACGCTTTTTAAAAGTGAAATATTAATTTAAATTTAAACTTTCATTCTGTAAAAATATAAGGTTAAATTATAAACTGACGTTTCCTTCCCCTGCTGTTGCAGTTCCGTTTGCAAAACGTTAAGTTTATGAATTGGCAGTAAAATAATTTGTTTTCCACAGGGGCCCTTAACCTGGGAGGGGCAGTTATTATTTGACATATTTTGCCCAAAGTACAACCTACACGGTATGTTGGACTGAGAGAGACAATAAAGGATAATGTTTTGTTTAGTTTTTAGGTTAAAAGTTTCATTCTGAAAAAGTATAATTTAGTGCCGTTATGATCAAGAAGTATAATCGAAAATCTTATTGGTTAATTATTATATATAAATTAGTAAAAGTATTCAAATAAGGGGCAATATAAAACATAGATTCACAAAGTATTTTATTCACATTTTACAACAACTTTTTTTCACCACAATTTCATCAGGACTAAGGATACCAAACTGTACCCTTTTCAATCCTTAAAGGGGCCTTAGAGTCCCCTAAACGCCATATTGGCGTTTTAGCAAACAACACAAATTCACAGATTTTTACAGCTCAAATAAAACGGGCCTTTAAAGACTGACAAGACAGACTAGAAACAATCCACTCGAGCTCGGTCGGTGTCGGTAAATCGCCGACCATCCCCCACCGGCCCGACAACGACGGCAGGCGAAATGCAGGTCTGCCTGGATGTTCGCTGCACGGCAGGGGCGGGCTTGAGGGGACATTTGAACAAAGCAATATACTTTTAATTTCTACTTTGGATTTGATAAGTTGAATAATGTAAATGTAGGCTAAAGGGTGACTAAAAAATAAATACGAAATAAAGTTAATGTGTTTAATGAAATATTAGTAACGCTTTAAACTTAAGGTGTTTAAAGTTGTAAATTATTTGAAAGTGCATGTTAGGAAAAGGCTCGGGAGACATGAAATGGGGGGTTATTCGCATTGGGTTGCTACTGGACTTGACAATAAGAAAAGAAGCAACACTGGGGCAATTTTAGTTGTTTATAGTTGTCTAAAAGGTAGCTGACGCGTTTTTTATACCATTAATGAAACAGTAAAATTATGGTTTTTTTTTTTTAAAAAATTAAGGGTATTAGAGATCAGTGGCAGCTCTAAATTTTTTAAATTTTAAAAATAAGACATGAGACTCACACCAAATATATATTAGATAATATTGGCCATAACGAAAACACTTGACTTTGATCAATTTGTCGTTAAACCCCAAATTTCGCACAACCATTTATCTTTTTCTAAAACCGTAGCCAGTTGCTTTTTTTAATCACAAATTTTCTTATGCAAATATTTCGGATGTCTCTAATTTCAAGGAAGATTTGGGATCTGACAATAAAATTTTATTGAATTTACGAAAAATTACAAATAAAGGATTTGCATTTGAAAGTCCAATTTATTCTGGGGGGGGGCTCCCAAAAATCAACTGTTTTCGCAAATTGATTTTTTGACTAACGATTTTTCTTTACCAAAGTGTTCTCCTTAAAGCCAATGGCATCTGGTGTATTTTGGATGTGGGTCACATGTCTTACTTTTGAAAAAATTAAAATTCTAGAGCTGCCACTGTTAGAGATAGAGCTTCTATACAATTTAAGAAAAGAAAGAAAAACACTTAATTTAATTGGCTCCTAAGACCGTAAAATATCTGAACACTTCGCTTATTGTTTAACAGTATATGTACAAACGTTACCTCTTCAACCTTTAGTGCTAAGATTAAACGCATAAATGGGTAAGTGAATGTAAAGCATCTTAATAGATAGCAAAAGGAACAATGGTATTGCTTACATATCTTAGGTAGACTGCGGTTAACCATTATAATTTTTATTTAATTTTAAATCACAAAAAAATATTTTTAATTTGTTTTTTAGTACCGACGGCACAACGACTTAAAGAGACGTATTTTGTTTATAAATAATGGCCACAGGAAAACAGTACAATTTAAAGCAAATTAAAGAACCGGCAAAAGGTGGCAAGCCAAGAACATCCAGTTAAAAACTTTTTAACCTGTTGCAGATTGTCTCCTGGGAAAACCTTAATATATTATAGCTTGCCACTTGTTTTACTTTGAAATCTGCTCCAAAAAAGTAAAGACATTTGAATGTATATTGTATTAATCAACATGGTTAACCTTGATCCAAGAACGTATGGGGAATTCTTTGGGTAACCTTATATTGGGCCAGGTGAATAAAAAGAAGCAAATACTTTTACTATAGTAGCATCCTTGTTTGATCTTTTAATAACACATAAGTCTATTTCAAAAAATCAGTATAAGTATTTGCTTCCTTTTTACCTGACCCATTGTTATATTGTTTTGTTTAAAAATTCAGCATCAGAACAACCAAGTTAAATCTTTAATAAAAGGATGTTACAAAAAAATTAATAACTAACATTTCCATTATTAATTAAGTGTGAATACATAGAACTACTAAAAAAGTCTGTGCCGCCCTGTCTGGTTTTGCCCTCCCTGAAAGCTGGCGGTAAACTGGCATTCCAAATTAAATCGTCGCCAGTGCGTATACTTGCGTTCACTTTCAGTATGTAGAGGGTCGACTGGAATTCGATATATGTAAGACAGTTTTTCCGAGCGGAGTAAAATATATAGCGGGTTAGGCAACCAGACCTACGTTTAAAATAAAGTAAGGGTTTTGGAAAATAATACGAGGGAGCTGAAATTTGTAAATAAAAGTTAAGTTGGAATACAATTTACAAAAATGATTTCTCATGTTAGGAAAAACTTAAAGTTGTTTTAAAACAATACTAACCAATTAATTTAAACGGCAAACTTGTCATCACTTTATTGATATAGGTCAAGAACTGGGATAAAGAAAAAGGAAAAGAGACTATAGGTATATAGCAGAGAGCTGGTACGGATCCTTTAAAAGGAATCGGTTTACGAATCTGGGTCCTTTTAATGGAATCGAGTCACCAATACTAATCAATGTTCCTTTTTTGAAAAGAAAAGGGGAAATTTAATCCCGGAAATCGATTCCTATTTATCGGATTACGAATTCGGATCATCTTTAGTTTTTAAAGTTACAAATGGTAAGTAACTAGAATACGAATGATACTACATAATCCAGATGATAAAATTTAAACCGTCAAAGATTTTAGCACGGAGCTGGAGCCGCGAAATAGAATTTTAGCCTCATTCTAAAGTGCTGTAACTTTTAGCCAAATTGTTTTTGGTAAATATTCTTAAAATTTAAATATGTTATTTCTTAGATCAACATAAAACAACCCTTAAATGAAACATTTTTTTGAACTGTATTCCAAAAAAGCGATTCTAGGTCTCTATAGGTTTTTAAATGTGATTCTTGAGGAAACTTAAAGCAACTTAAAAAAGAACACCTTATTGTAATTTTTTAAAAAGTTTTACAAGTACCGTTAAATAATTATTTTTCTTTGGGAAATATAAAAATGTTTTAAAATTTTTTAAAATTATTTTTGTAAGACACCGTGAATAGTAATAAAAAAATGTCCAATTAAAAGCCCCTTAGGATTATCTCAAAAATAACATTTTAAAAAAATCACTAAGACCGAGCAATCAAAACTTAAGATTAAATGCAAGTAAAATTTATACCCGTTTTGGATATCAAACTCGAAAAAAATCATTTAAATGTGTTTTTTCCGGACTTGTAAAACAACACATTTTGGTTAAAAATCACATGTTGTGTGTTTGTATTTAAAAATTTAAATAAGCAGATGTTTTAAAATTTATCTTCTTTATTTTCGGAAATCAATGTGATTCTTACTAAAAATCTTGGGTAAAAATTTGGTAATTTAAAATGGGAGATTCAAAATGATGGATTTTTGCTTTTAAAAAACCATTTACCTCGGGTTTCGGGATATAATGGTTTTTAAGGGTACTAGGTCGAAATTTGGAAATTAATAATCTTAGTCCAAAATTTGGAAATTTGAAATGGTGTATTCACAATGGCGGATTTTGGCATTTATAAACGATTTGTCTCAAATTAGAAACATAAGAAATTGATTTCTTTTTTGGGAAACGGATCCTTTCAAAAGGGAAACGATTCCGGATCATTTTATTATTATATAACGAATCCGGATTATAGATCTTATTTTTAAAAAGTAATCGATTTCAGCCTTCGGATCCTTTAAAAGGAATCGACTACAAGATTCGATTCCAAAATGATTTGATTTTTACCCAGTTCTGGTATAAGTTTTGAATATTTAGATCTGAACCTAGGTATATGGGGTTTTTAAAATTAAAACTTTTTGTTGAAGGTTTATTCTTTAATAACATCGCTGCTACGATAATTTTGAAAAAAAATTAAAAAACATGAAAAAGTGGGTATCAAAAAATTTTTAAAAACATCAAAAATCAGAAAATAATTACTAATTATCAAATTTTTTTTTACGGTTTAATAGTAATTATATAAGTCATTTTTAAATTTAAAATTATTCTCTAGTTGCTAAATTTTTAACTCTTGTTTTTCATTTATATTTCCATTTAAAGATAAATTTTTGACCTTAAGTGTCCATTTTCTTGAATTTATTATGTGTAGACAGTTGTTAACGTATATTGAAGCCTTTAAGATTTACGGGGCCCTTTTTTTATTTTTGTTAAAAAACACTTTGAATATGTTTTAAAAACTATTTTCATTTTAAAAGATTTTTAAAAAAATAATTTAAAAATGTATTTAATATACAGGGTGTAAAAAGTATGTTGCTCACGTTTTAAAAAAGGGGATAGTGGAGCTCAAAAAAAAGAAAAAGTGGAATAGGGTCTAAATTTAAAGATTATTTTTAAACGATGCAATTTTAAAAACTTTAAAGCAATTTTTTTTTGAAAATTTTAAAAATTGAAACTTTCGTCTTTGTCGCTTATTAGCGGTTTTTTTGGCAAAAAATAAACTAAGTTTTAAATGATTTAATATAAAATTAAAAAAAATCCTTCCAGAAAAAAAAAAAAAATTAAAAGAGTACCTAGAACCCTTTAAACATCAAGTAAAGTCAGTTTACAAACGAGCGCGGGTTTTAACTTTTAAACTTTAAAAAGGCCAAGAAGACAATTAACTTTTCCCCTATGTTCTTTGGGCCTTTTTGACTTGTTTTAACTCCACTATATTACTAAAAAAATACATACTTTTTACACCCTGTAAAATATATAACATGTATTAATCTGAAAGATTTTTAAAATTAAATTTTAGGTAATGTTTTGCAACCACCTGTGGCCTGGGGTTATTGAAACTGTTTGAGTTTTAAAAACCCGGTTTTAATTTTTTTTTTCAATTAAATGAAATAAAACATTAAACAGGAATAAAATACAAAGAAAATTAGTTTTAGTAAAAAACCCTTTAACATTCCCATAGAGGGAGGTTGCCCCCCGGCGTAGCAAGCAAGCTTTTGGGCAAAGAAAAGGAATCAGACTTCTCCCCCGTTCAACGTACTGAATGCTCGTCGGGGGAAGGGCGACCAATCACATGTAAAAAACGCGAGAGAAAATTTTATGTGATTTTTCTTTCTTTGTCCCCCTTGTTTGCACGAGAAAGGCCTCTGGTTAATTTTGTGCTCGAAGTTTGGGGAGCAGAAGTACATGGGATAACGTCATCTGCGTCATCAATGTTAAAAAAAAACCATTTAAAATTTTTACAAAAACGGGCAAAAAGAAAAAAAAAAAAACGTTTTCATTGTTAATTGTGGTTTTGCTGCCAGTTTAAAAAAACGGTATTTTAACTCCATTGATGTATTAAAGCCAAAACGGAACAAGCCCAAAAAAGCTCATTTTTGCTCTGTGGTCTCAGCCATAAAAAAAATGATCAACGTTTTTAGCTGCTACCACATGTGAGAAAAAAAACCAGATAAAAACACTTTAAAGGGGGCCCCCATCTGAGTTGCTGAAGGCTCTCATTTTCCCCAAAACCTTTGCTACGGGATGGAGGCCAGCCTACGAAACAGGGTCATTAGATCCACCGGAGAACACTATGGAGGCTAAGGTGGGGCCCAAAAGGAGGTTTTCCCATCACCATTTTCCGGCCGATCCTAGTCGCGACCCTGGCAAAAAATGGCCAAAAAGGGGGTTCCACTGCCCGGCTACGCAGACGACATTGTCATCGTATTAGAAGCAAGCATTGGACTTGCTTGAAAGAACGCAAAAAGCACTGAACATCGTAGACGAATGGTGCAGGAAAGGCCTGTCGGTTAATCCATGAACATTTGGTTTTTATAAAAAAGGTAATAAGACCCATGATAACCATGGTTCAGTTGCCTGGGGGCAAAAAGTCTCCCAACCATAGAATCAGACAACTGCAAAGGGGCATGGTATGCATCACGGGGGCATGAGAACAACTCCAACCGCAGCCCGGGGTGCTGCAAACCGCCCCCACATCTACATGGGGGGCAAAAAGGCGGTACCTATGGCTCAAAGGAGGTCAAAGTCCAATTATAGAACACCGAAGGACCCCAAGATGGGACATAGAGGAGGACCAAGAGGTTAGCTCAGTTTTAAGATGCCCTCAGACAGGACAACCCCTCTTTTCATCTTCAAAGCCTTTTGTCATACCAGATGGGGAGGATGGGGAAGGCCCCCCAATAAAAGCCGATCACATCGGTATACAGATGGCCCAAGACCAACAAGGGTGTAGGAGCGGGGCATCTATAGATAAGCCTGAAAAAAGGTAATTTTGTCCGGTCAGCACCCAGGGTTTTCCAAGGGGGAAACCAAAGTGCATTGCCCGTGAGGTTAAAGAAAAAGGGATAAAGGAAAAAATCGTCTTTTACTGATACCCGGGGGTTTTAAAGGGGATCATTTCCCCCCAAAAGTTACTTAAACAAGGGGGGATGAAACAGGCCCTGGAAAGAGTCGGTTGGGAAAACAACCGGTACCGGGGGCCCGGGGTGGGGGCCATCCAGGTAACGAACCGCGCCCCGGCCAAAAGGGGACATCCGCGGAAATGATCCCCGGAGCCATTCTGCGGTATCCGGCGGTCTCTTAAAGCATCTTTTAAAAGTTGGGAACAGACAGTTTCCAAACTGGTGGGCAAACACCGGGGCAACGACGGCAAAACAGTTCATTAAGACCGCTCGGGCCAAATTTCATCGGACCACTGAAAAAGCCGTAAGGTCGTAAGGATAACGGTAGTCAACAACGGTCATTTTAAATCAACAAACACCTGGGAAAAAATAAATCTGGTGGGGATAGCCCGTGAGCTGCCAGGGGGCTGAAAAACAGCCCATGTGTGGTGCCATTGGGAAGCCTTGGTTAGGTTTACTAGGCTTGGGAAGGAGAAGACAAAAAGGGAAAATTTTATAGTGGCCGGGGGAGACCCAAAACTAGTTAAAAACGGGCTTGGGCAAGGTACTTAAAAGAAAAGGGCCCTAAAACGGGAAAGGGTTTCAGTGGTGGAGGTCATTTTTCCCCTTCCGTTCAAATAATCTAATCAATTTAATTTAAACTGAGTTCGAAAGGGGTCCAAATACTTTTTCCCTTATCGAGACTACGGTTTGGTTGGGCAAAAAACCCGCATCCGCAGATTAAACTGCCCCGAAAAAAGTAAATTAAAAATTGACAAACGTTGTGCGATAAAATTAAGATAAAACAATGCAAGTTCGTTTTTTGAGTTAAAAATCAATATTTTATTAGAGACACTTTTATTTTAAATTGGTTTAATATAATAATAATTGTAAAAAAAATAAAAAAATTTTTGTTCCCAAAACCATACAATTTATTTTTTTTGTAAATCCCGGGGGCCCAACCCCAAGTGATGATTTGCAAAGATTCTAATCATTGTAAAGGTTTCGGAGGATTTATTAAAAAATAAACGACGAAAGCTAAGAATTCAAAAAAAGTTAGAAAATATGGTTTTTGGCAGACGCCATAGTTTTTAACTAAAAATGTTACTAAGAAACCAACATATTTAAAAAAAAGTACGAATCATAAAAAAAAACCCAAAAAGATAATTTCAAAAGTATCCTAAATCTACTTTGTCAGTTTATAGAGCAAAATAAAAGTTTTGTCCAAATCTAACACAAAACCCGTGCCTTTTTTTGAAAAGTAGATGAAACAAAAAAAAAAAAATCTAAAAAAATTTTTTCTAAACCGGCGAAAAGTACCATTTTTCCCTTCAAAAAAACACAAAGTTAATTTTCAAGAAGCTTTTTTTTACTTTGTCTCGCTGATTTATCAAGGAAACCGAAATAAAAAAACGTCAAATTTAACCCCAAAGGGGGTTGAACGGTAGAAACTTCATTTAAATTTCTTTAAAAAAATTGTGAGAATTGCCCCTTTACCTTTAATATTGTAAATAATAAAAAAAGATAGATATTATATGATTTAGGTAAAATTATATAAAGATCTAAATGTATATACATATTACAATAATAAACAATAAAAAAATTGGTATAGTAACTTTTTATTAAATCTTTTTTTATTAACTCTTACCTTTGATGTTCCGTTGAATGTTTAATAGGGGAAAAGCAAATTCCCAAACTTTAGTTATACAGAATAATGTTTATGTTGGGAAAGCCCCTACATCGTTCTGGGGGTTTTCTTCCATTAAAAGTGGTGAAATGTACTTTTTATAAATAATTGAATTTTATATTCTACGTCATATAACTATGTATATTACGAAAATCAAGGATAAATAAAGCAAATTACAAACTTTAGTTATAGAAAGTAATTAAAAAATAGTTATTATGATTACAAACTCTAATTTTCTAAATTTTTCATTATACTAAAGATAGTAGAAATGTATATTTAGTAAAAAATTTCGCATTATCTATAAATTACATTGATGTCAAATTATCCTTTAAAAAAAATACAAAACTCCCAATTTTAATTGAAAAACAGTTTAAAAAATTGGTTTGTCGATATCCTTTTTATTTTTTATTAATTTTGTTTCTAAAGGGGGGAAATCATTTTTTTTTGATTCAAACTGATTATATTTATATTTCACATAAAAAGGCAAAATTTTGTTTAGATATGATAGGAGGCCGCTTGCCCGCTGTCAAGAAAAAAAAACAAAATTTAATTGGTATCAAAAAGTTTTTTTAAAATTGTTTTAAAAAATTGATTGTAATAATTATCTGATAATGGACAGTTTTAAAAAGTATAAAATATGTAATTTTAAAGAATTGAGCCATGTCCCAAATGCCATTCCAGTTTAATATAATTTTAAAGCGCTAATTGAGAACTGCGACCAAATCTTTCGAAAAAAGGTTTATTCAAAGCATTCAGAAGAGTGTACTACAAATTTCGACCAAAAAAAATATTCGAAAAAAAAAAAATGAATAAAAACATTTCAAAATATTAAAATATGTTAACAGTTCCTTAAAAAAAATACATAGTTTTTTTTGAAGGCCTAAAGGAGCGTATCAACAGCCTTTCCCTCGGGGACGGAGAAACTCAAGCCAAACGATGGGGTCCTTCTTCTGGGGCTAAGGCCGTGAACGAAGATTCCCCGTCCCTTTTTGAGGGCCCCCCGCACGAGGGATTTTCCTAATGGCGAAAGATGGTTGCGCGCTCAGCAGGGAGGGGGAGTACTGACAGAAAACGGTTATGGGGATAACAGAAGCAGCCTGGTCGGACCGCCATTGTTTGTGCCCCGCATCGATAATTTTTTTTTTTCAAAAATTTAAATTTTGGAAAAATTCGGGAATTTTTGGGGGGGTTTCAGAACCCGACTATCCAAAATTCCATCTACAAAGCCCGGGAAGCTCAGTTAATAACGGGGTCTGGAAAGGGGGGGACCCGGCTGAACGCACCGAGGAGGCCCAAAAAAAGTGAAAGCAAAAAACATATATGTTATCAAACACAGACATTTAATACCGAGTAGTAATTCGCCGGTTTTTTACCCCCAAAAAGGAAGAAGATTAGAAGAATTCCAAAACATTTAGATATTGAATAGAAATTTAAATCAAACGTCAAAAATAATATGTAAATAACTAATTAAAAAGGGGACTAAATAGTTTTTATTGTTTTCTTTTTCAAAAAACCTACTACTGAAAAAAAATTTTTACAATAAAACCCATCGATGCTTGCACGTTTTAAAATGTGAACTGTCAAATTTGAGGTTATATCAATAATCATTAAATTTTTTCCAATTATTTTATAAAATCTGCGGTTGTAGAAAAATCTTATTTTAATTCGGCGCAAAGTATAATTGTCCACAGTAGGCTATAAAATAAACCCTAGAAACGAAACTATAATGGCATTCTAGTTGTTTTTAACATTTAACGTCAATTTAATTTTTAGCTAATAGTTTGTGAAATTTGATATAATATTAGTTTATATTGAAAGTGAAAAAACAAAGAAATGGCGCATAATTTAAAACATACGGCTTTTTCACAAAGCCTAGATTAAAAACATATAAAAAAAAAACTAGGAAATTTAAAAAAAATAATCGGCTTCGAATTTGTCGAGGCCCAGAATCAGGTAAGAAGGGTATAACACGTGATAGCTTTGAATAGTAGTAGCTCAACTTTTATTGATTACTTCTTTAGGCTTGTTCAGCATTTTTTGTAGGTATTGAATAAGACTGAACCGTCAGACTCGGCTATGCAGCGCTCAGGATGCAATCGGGAAAAAGCCAGATACTAAAATAGGACCCAATGATAGCATATTTGCTTTTTTGGATCGACTATTTTATGGTCTTGAATGTGAAAAGGTTAATGGGGAAATCTCTGTTGGTAATTTTTTTCAGTTTTGTCTTATCTTAAGCACACCGTAATTTTGGTCTCTAAAATTCTTTAAAATTTTTGAAATTTTTCTCCTTCGTCAAAAAAATAGAAAATAAACTGGAATTTTAAATCTGATTGTAAAGGAATTTTAACGTCCAATAAATATATTTCCTATACTTTTTAACATTTTTCTCTGCGCATAATGACCAATAAAGTTTTACAAAAAATCACTTTGTTTATTTTTCGATTCTTTACAAAGTTCTATTAAAAGTATCGCTATCTAATTAGAAATAAATATTTTTTCTAAAAGAAAAAAAAGGCCCTTTAAAAAAAAATACACAGAAAACAGTTTTTTTAATTTTTGTTTTTTTGTTCCATGCACCACTTTGGGAAACCCCTGGTGGTTTGCTAGTAAATTTAAGGCACCAAAAAATGTTGTGCAAACTGAGATATTCTGGAGTCGAATTTAGCTAAAAGGGGAAAAAAGAAACTTTACTTTTCGTATTTTAATTCTTTCCCATGTGTACACATATTGGACACAGATTTTGTAAGCGTCTAGATTTAGGCCCTGCGTACCTTGCTTACTTACATCTGCCTTGTATTTTTATGAGAATATCGTTGGTCTGACGTAGGTCTATACTATTTTTTTCAAAAAGACATAATCCTCGTTTTACAAATTTTACATAAATCAACAACAAAATGAAATATCTTTAGAGGACAAGTTGCATTTCTCTTTCTGTTGGCCTAGCAGTGTTAAAGTTACTTTAAGCAAAAAATTTACAAAAATGCAAAACATTACGTATGTAGTATCGTAGTGAGAGCAAGTCAAGTGTTTAATGAAAGAAAACTTGGTACGAGACGCATAAAATTAAAGCAAATGGAGAACAAACGGAACTGAAACACCATCACTATGGAAGAAGAATGATACTTTTTCAAGGGGAAAATAAAAAAGGTTTTGTCTAAAACACTTTTATAGAGAGTAACTGAAAGTTTGGTTTTGGCCAGTTTTGGTAAAAACTATTTTCGGAAACAGTTCCGTTTTCGGACAAAAATTAGCCGAAACTTTGGCCGAGCCGAAACTCAGTGTTCGTATTAATTTTTGACAAAGTTTATTACAAAAAGTGTTGTTAAATTCCGTACCTTTATTATTGTTTTTACTTTATTTAACACGAGTTATTATTTGTATATGTGTAAAACATACACTAGGTTTTAGTACATAATAGAAATTTTATATGTTTAAAAAGTTTCTGTTTTGGTTTTTACCAAAAATTAAATTTGGAATAAGAAAATTGATTACGTGATCGGTTTTGGTAGATTAAGAAGA
>JAHBCN010017725.1:0-18015 GCA_019359885.1 Listronotus oregonensis
GGGGATGAAAAAAAATACGAACATGTGAAAATTTTTGAATATCAATTTTCTCGCTCAAAATCGGTATATAGCCGTAAAATATTATTAGAAACATAATTTCTTAGTAACATTTTTCAAAATTTCACAAATTGACCCATTTTTTAAATTTTTTTTTTTTACAAAATAACGAATTTGACAATTGACATACATTATCTGTCAAATATGACTGGCGTGTTTTAAGTTATTTCAGAAGCAGAAGTGATTGCCATCAAAAGTTTTTTTCTAACTGTAATATTTAAAAAAATTCTCATATGGTTCCAACTTTATGGCGGACATTGTATATACTTAAAATTTTAAAAAATTGATGAGGTTTTGTTATACAGCAGAAGATGGTGTTATTTGTTTTTAAATTCGACGTTTTGCTTTTTAAATATTCTCTTTGCGATTAATTTTCTAAATATGCACCCAGAATTGCCCTTTAAACACTATTTTCTAATTTAAATATTCAAAAACATTTCCATTTGGTGTTATGTATATATTTATTTATATTCGTTTAATTTACTAACTGAGTTTTAAATCAACCTTTTATTGTTCGCTTAAGTACCAAATACATTTAAGAAGCTTTGCAACAATTTATTTAAATGTTAATTTAAAAGTTATTAAATTTTTATTTTTTAAAACTACTATTATGTAATTAAAAAGAAAATAACAAAAATAATGCCAAATATTTTCTTATGTGCCAAATTATTGGATACAAGTTTATTAATATAAAATATAATATTTTTATTTAAAATATTAGGTTTGTTCCAACTTTGTAAAAACCAATGACTGTACAGGGTGTCCCAAAATCAAGCCTCATCATTGGGATCTTGGAAAGTTGAAGAAATACAAGGTCAGTTAAACAGAGGCAGATTTGCGCAATTTGATGCTAATTAAAATGCCACCTTAGAAGTTTAAAAATTTCAAAAACTTCTGAAGGCTTTTGGAAAAAAACGAATATTCGCGATTTTTTTTTTTTTTTTTTTGGCTCTATTTAAATAGATGTAACAAAATAAAATTTACAATTTCATTTTTACTTTTGCTGTTCAATAGGGTAGTGTTATTATTGCCATCATCAACTTTATTTTTTTAAATACGGTCCTGAATTTTTTATTATGGCTGAAGAAACAGACAATAGATTTTGGTAAAAAAACATTACAATGATTTTTTCAAATAAAATGATACAACATTGGTTTTGGAATCCTAAAAGGTCTTAAAATCTGTAATAAAAAATCCAGGACTATTAAAAAAAAAACAAAGTTGATGATGGCAGCTCAATGACGAAACGTCGGTGTGTAAATCTAATAACACTGTCTTGTAGAACAAAAAAAAAATACAATGCGAAAGTAAAATTTATTTTGTACAAGTCTCTATCTCTAATAATAACCAAGATACCCTGCAATTACTAGGAAATTCAGACACCCTGTACATAATTTGCTATTAGCAATAGGTGATAATTTTATCAATTTCTATTCTTAACATTACATAATTTCAAATAATTCAGTCTCTTTGCAAAATACTTTTGTTAGTTGTGTAGACAGTATTTTAAACCAAGCCCATTTAAAGAAAATGTGTTTTTACCAGCTTCTACTTTATGCTGAAGTCCCTTTTCACATTCAAGCTTTAAGGCATCTAAAGTTTCATTGATAGGATCCAGCGCTCCTTTAGTTTTTTGAAGTTGTTCCAGTTTCTGTATTATTGCATGAATTTCATCAAATTCTTGTTTGGACATTGACAATTCCTTTATAATTTTACTTAAGTCAACGCCCTGTAAATGTTATGAAAAAAGGTAAGAAATTAAATGAAAAATTGCTTCAAATTTAGTGAAAGTGAAGTGAGTAAAATGTGAAAGTCAGGAATGACACTTAGAAAAATTAGGGTAGAAAATCCAGGTGTTATTTAAAACAATGCTTACCTGGGATTCAAATTGTTTAACAGCTTCTTCAACTGCTTCTTGTTCTGTAAGCCCCAAAATTTCAATGTTTTCTTTAACTGCATCGTTAAAAGTATCTTGACTGATTCCTAGTACCATATTTGGTAAACAATAAAAGACTTTTAAAACCTTATAAATGCACTTTGTAAATTGTTACTAAGTATATAATTTTTCAAACGAATTTATTTTTTATTTTGAAGAATTTGAGGACATTCAATTTAATACTAATAGGTTAAACAATTATTTGATAAAAATTACAGAAAACCAAAGACAACAAAGTACTGTCACTTTGACAGTCAGCCAATTGCAATGTTGTCAAATCTTTACTTGATAATTCCTATTGAAAAATTAATTTAGACGTTACTGGAAATAACTTTATATTTTTAGAATATAAAAATATTATTTGTCGTATTTTAAGTAAAAATGTTTAAAAATATTTTATTTTTATGCACACTTATTTGGTTTTAGAATTTTTTTAGAAAAATGGATTAGGGAGAATACGATTGTTGTTTCTGGAAACTGGCAACATTGCTTTAACTGTCAAATTAATCATCAGCTGATGAAAATGGAAGTTGCCAAATTTTAAACTTTTTCAAAGTAGATAGTTTTAATTTTATTAGAAAAATATATTATTAAACCAGTTCTTCCAAAGTTTAAATTGCTTTTGAACATTAACATATAAACTATAAAGTCTGCGTTACATAATATGTATATTTATTTTGTTATATATTACTATTTTAGTGTATTACGGTTAAGCAAATTTCTGATAATATAGTCTGGTATTTACAGACATGACAACATTGTGTGACTCCAACTTTCAAGAGAAAAACTTGTTTTGGTTCGTGGACCATATTTGTGTTCAAATTTTAATAAAAAATAAATAAAGACTAGCTGAGGTTAAGCACAGACATTTTAAAAAGCATTATCCTCAACAAAAATTTTAATTGTGTTTTATCAATAACAAAAAAAGTATTTTGACCGTTTGACTCCCAACATTTTTGTAGGTCACTGTTCAAGCAAAAAATAGTTTCTTCATATTCGTACTTTTTTAAGTTACCCTGTTGTCTGCTATAAACATTTGTAAAGAAATGGCAGACTGGGTAGGATATATGGTGTCCATAAAATGCGCAGCAGGGACTTTTCAGGGGGAGATAGTGGATGCAACAGAAGACCAAATTTCTTTAATTAGAGTATTTTGTAATGGTTTTCCTTGCGAGGGACCCGTAAAAATAAAGTAAGTATTGTAAGTTAATTTTTTTCATTAAAAAATGTTCAATATCTACATAAAATATAGAGAAAAATCTCTAATTAGTATGCTTTAAGGGGCTGCATGTTACTTTCTTTCAATAAACCTATACCAGTAGTTTCTTACCTACAAGCTGATATTGTAAAATGCTTCTATCTATATAAAAAGTCAGAGGGAAAAGTGATGAAAGTAAATTTTTGAGCCAGAATAACTTGTTTCATTTAAATGTAGGTTTTGGTAAGATGGACTCATTGGTTAACTTTACTGCAAAAAAACCCTTAGAGCTATTTAGCTGGGAATAACGATGAAGTTCCAGTTTTACCGCTGGTGGTCTACCACCCTGGCATTGCCTGGCGACTTGTTTGTTACTTTAAGTTTTCACGTGAATATTTACTGGAGCAGTAATTTATCTCGATACAATAAGTTTTAATATATTTCTCTTCTAAAGTGGGTAATATCACAAAATATCCCAGACAGAACCAGTATGATTTATGCATCAATTTTGACTTTCGGGAAACTTAAAAATAAATAAACAGTTTTCACAAACATGCAACTTACCAGAAGGGGGTTTTATTTAATTGTCACTGTAAAAATTGTTATAATTATAATCAGAAGAGGCTGGAGAAACCAGTAAATTTCATTTTTGGGCCAAAATAAGTTAATTAATAGAAAATCTAGGTTTCAGTTAACCAGATTCATTGGTATATTTTGCAGCAAAAAGAACCCTAAGAGTTAAAAAATATATTCACTAAATGGATATTTTCGCGACCTACCGTTTTTAACTACTGGTTGATAGTTCTTTCCCCCACCATTCTAACCGTGTTTAACAGCCTATCCTCGCAAAAACGAAACGTTTCGTATGTCAACTTACTACTAATGGTAATGGTTTAATACACTTTTAAGTTTAAATTTAAATGTAAGGTCTTTGGAGAGTTAAGAAATAATCGAAAAGATAATATATAAACCAAATTTTTCATTTAATAAGATATTAGCTGTTTCCAAGTCAACTATAATAAGTAAATTTTTCCTTTATGATTGTAATATAACTGTATTAATTCATCCAGTTGGGAATTAACTAATAAACCAAAAATCTGCAATCCACATAGTTGTTAAACCATAGCAAAAAAAACATCACAGAACCAAAACAATAGAAAAGCCGCGAATCCTCCATTATTTTAAATTTAAATTTGACATTATTAAGTAGATACTGGGTACAAAGTAATGACGTAGATACTGACGACAGAACACCTTCCCCTACGTTACCGCTTCTCGCGAAAATAAACCGGTATGTTAACTGTCCTAACAATGTTCAACGCGGTATGTCGCCAAAATTTGATGTAAGATAAAACCACTAGGCGTGTGTAAGTCCGCTGATGTTTTATCTGTTCAGGTATTGCGTAAAGGTGCATATTCATTTGACACAAAACAGTCCGAACGAACAAAGCGCGCAGCGCGCGCAGAACAGATTGCCCTAGTGAGTACGTCGCGCCGAACGCGCCAAACATTTTCCGAGATTTGTCGGTAAATGCGATTTGCACAAAGGAAATTTGTTCGTTCGCCGGTCTTCAGTTAGTACGGGAGTTTGGAGGATCGCGCGCGGTGGATTTTGCGCGGGTTTTTGCTGGATATTTTTTTATTAATTTGATATAAATAATACTTATTTTAAAATTAATTGATATGGATTGGAGTAGGGAAAAATGTTTGGAACTAATAGATGAGTATGAAAGACAACCCGTGTTATGGGATCCAAAAAATAAATGTCATTATAATAAAATAAAAAAGCATGATAATTTCTACTTAAAACTCAGTGCCACACTCACAACTTTCCTTCTCCAACCAACCCTCTATTTATTTTATCCTTAAGTTCTTGAATGAGTGCTTCGCAGGTTTCAATGATTATTTTGCCAATTAATTGTTTAAAAATTCTAAATAAGTATTGAGTCCCCTGTTGCTAAAAAGCGAATTGTGACAGCCAGACGATCTTGCACCGGAATTGCCTTTCGAAAAGTTGTGTCTTTTTTGGCTATTTTAGGACCTACTAAATATATCAGATTTTCAAAATCTTCTGCAGCCATCCTTGTAAAATTTTGAATATGCATATGATCTAGGTCATTCAGTAATGCCATATTTTGACGACGCAAAAAAAGGCGCCTCACCCACATTCCTCCGTTAATGCCTCTATAATTAAAAAAGCACCAGTGGCTACGGCAATATCCTTTGCATCCATCCTAAAACACCAAAAGGATTTTTTCGCGACTTACCTTTTTTAACTACTGGTTGATAGCAGTTCTTTCCCCCACCATTCTAACCGTGTTTAACCCGCCTATCCTCGCAAAAACGAAACAGTTTATGTATGTCAACTTACATACTAATTGTTTAATACACTTTTAAGTTTAAATTTAAATGTAAGGTCTTTGAGAGAGTTAAAAAATAAGTCGAAAAGATAATGTATAAACCAAATTTTTCATTTAATAAGATATTAGCTGTTTCCAAGTCAACTATAATAAGTAAATTTTCCTTTATGATTTAAATATAATTGCACTTATTCATCCATTTGGAAATTAACTAATAAACTAAAAAAATCTGCAATCCAAATAGTTGTTAAACCATAGCAAAAAAAACATCACAAGAACCAAAACAATAGAAAAGCCGCGAATCCCACATTATTTTAAATTTAAACTTGACATAACCATTATTAACGCTCCTCCTGACTAGTGGCGATAGCGGTAGATACTGGGTACAAAGAAATGACGTAGATACTGACGTCAGAACACCTTCCCCTACGTTACCGCTCCTCGCGAAAATAAACCGGTATGTTAACTGTCCTAACAATGTTCAACGCGGTATGTCGCCAAAATTTGATGCAAGATACTGATACTACACACAGAAATTACTAGTGAAATCGCAACGAACAAACAGACGGAACGCTCCGCGCAAAAATGTTTATTGCAGGTTGTTGGGCGCGCGCGGTTTGTTCGTTCGGAGTGTTTGTTGCAAATGAATACGCATCTTAACGAGTTGTTGATTCCTGTTCATTATTTTTAGTTTTAGTAAATATATACCGGAGCTGTGATTTATTCTTAAGATAAATAAATGTCAATGTAATTTTTGAAAGAACTACTGTGCGTATTAGAAAAGCAGTTTAAAAAAAGCAGCAAAAGAAAGCAACAAAACAGTCACACTGAAGAAAAATAAATAAAATGAAATAAATTAAGTACCTAGTATGTAAAAACTATTCAATAAAATTTAGTTTACAAAAATTTGGTTTTATTGGGGTATTTTAGCAGCCAATCTGTGGAACTTAATCGTTTTTTATCCCATAAAAACGAACATTACACTCATTTTTTGAAAAATAAAAAAACCCTCGTTGCTATTCCCCTCAAAATAAATAAATAAATTATATATGTTCTTTAATCCATCTGTATAGGTTTAAAATAAATTTGCCCAGGAAGATCTTATTTTATACCCAGACAACAGTATAAGGCAAAAATAAGACTGTTAGTTACTCCTTAAATGTCATATAGCAAAATTAGAAAGTTTTTTACCCTTTATTATTAATAAATAAACTTTTTGCCAACAGTTCTGAGGATATAATACATCTTTCAATTATTGAAAAAAATGTGGAAGAACCACAAGAAAATAGTACAGTTACAATAGCCAAACCAGTCCCGAAGCGCGCCGGCAGATCTCAGAGCACCTCAGAAGCTTCAAATTCCAGACAGAGCCAAAATGGTACCCATAATAGAAGCAAACCTATTGATATTGAATTACATAAGAGGTTTGATGATGGATTGTCACTTTCCTATAAGAATAACACACCAAATAAGAGGGGTCAGAAAGGTAATGGTGTTGAATATTTATTTAACATTTAATAAACTCTACAGTAGTAACATTTTTAAGAGCATGAAATTTTTAAATCTCTTTAAAATTTCTTTAGGGAAGGTAATTTATCAATTCAATTATAAAGGGTTTATAGGAGGTTATAGTTGCTTTAAAAAATTGGGTATGGTACTGTTTGATGCAAAGTTTTATAAGGGTCTTTTATATCTAGATATAAGCTATTTCTGTAGACCCTAACAGAAGTTAAGTTTAAGAACAAAATTCACTCCTTCGCTTTTAGTCTTACAAGACATTGACTTTATACTATGCCTCTGTCTTAAAGTGTAAAACATAAAAAAAAGTTTTTCATTTATTTTAACAAAATAAATATTAAAACGTTCTGTTATCTTTAGAAAAATGTGAATTTATATATTTTTATACTGAACTTAAAATACTTTGCCAAAGTGATGATTATGGTGAATTACAAATTTAATTTTGTGTAAAAGTTAGTTTTAAACTAAGCTATTTGGTAAATTGTTGAAAAATTACTTGCAACTTTCAATAACGGCTCTATTTTTTTTCCTTAGATTTCGCCTACAAAATTTTGATTATAAGTTAATTTTTTATTAGCCAGGAAAGGTGTAGAAGTACAAATTCTTCAATTTAACCTTCCGAAGAACCTGACATTTCTTTGGTTATCTTGCTGGTTTAGATATGCCTAATAAAGTATTTATTTTTCACAAATATCATTCTTCAGAATTTAAACTGCATGAATTTCTTATATTATGGTTTAATATCAGTATTTATTAATTTATCAAAGATACAGAATTATTTTATTTTACTTTTTAAATTTTAAGGTGGGAAATGGGGCAAAAGTTGGAAAGATGAAGAGTGCTTTGGCTCACCTTTTGATCAGAGAGTTAAAGGAGACTTTGATTTTGAGAAAAATCTGGCCCTGTTTGACAAACAGGCTTTCTTTGAGGAGCTTAATTCTCAAAGGCCTGATGTAGTTCGTAATGTTGATAACAGAAAAGTGACCAAGTACAGGTAATTAATAAAATGAATCATGTCATTATACTCCTATGGTGGTAAAAATGTGAAAAAAAAACATTTTTTTATATATAATTAGGTCCCTCAGTATGTGTACAGA
The DNA here is from genome assembly GCA_019359885.1 of Listronotus oregonensis. NCBI lineage: Eukaryota > Metazoa > Arthropoda > Insecta > Coleoptera > Curculionidae > Listronotus > Listronotus oregonensis. The sequence continues at coordinate 8,167 of JAHBCN010017725.1, forward strand.
GTTTTCATTTATATTTTGACACTCACTTACAATGATAACTATAAAGAATAGAAAAAATCTTCCTGTGTAAAGGTTTTATAGTTTTTATTATCTTATCAATTAAATTCGATTCGACAACGCCGCGCGTTCTACTGTTTACTTTTGTCGGTTTCGTCGATGTATTTGCCATTTTTTTTAAAACAAAATAAATTAAAATTTTTATACAAACACGCTGTTTGTTGCTAAAATAGTGGTGTTAGTAAAGACGAGTTGTGATTGTTGTTATTTTTTAGTGAAAAACAACGTAAACATCACGCAAATAATGTGCTAAACACTGCAGTGTTGCCAGCCTTCGGCGGACTGTGGTTTCACCATTTCGGCGAACCATGGAGTGTGATGTCTGCAAGGAAAAAAGGGGGCGTTTTAAGTGCGATGGGTGCCTTTTTTTGGGGGTGTGTAAGACCTGTTGCTATCATCCTCTTTAAGTTACAGAACACACATTGTCCCCGTGTCCGGTAGCAAACGAGTAAGAGGAGATGTAAGAACTCTCCCCCAATCTGATATCGGATTCATTAAAAGTTAATTCTATTGGGAGAAGTATAAAAAAGTCCACTCACTTCAAACCTACCTACCTACCCCTTCTTCCAAACCATTTTCCAGGCAAAAGTTCATTAAGATATTCTCGTACTTGTCTTGAAAAATAAGGTGGCGCCCCGTCTTTCTAAAAATTAAAGGTTCTTCTTTGTGTCAAAGGCAGTTCGTCAATAAATGGTTTAAGTTCGTTTCTCAATATGAAGATAGGTCCTATTATTCTACTGTTAAAAATTCCACACCACCATTACCTTTTAAATTATTTTGTCTTCTTCTGTCTTCGGCCCAAGAAGGATTTATGTCCGACCAATCCCTGTAATTTTGGGTAGCTCCCGCTTTTTTTCTAGAACCAGTCACAAAACTCTAGTCTTCTATCACAGTCGTCATCGTTTAATTCTTGGACAGTCATCATTTTGTAAGGGTGATATTTATTTGCTTGTACAAACCTTCGACTGGGAACAACCTACCTCTTGTCCAATTTTATATGTCGATTTATGAGAATTCTCTTCAGCTCGAAGAAAAATATTTTCGTCAATAACGTTATTTTTACGCCTCTTACAAACCTTTGGACACACACTACCAGTTGCCTTCAGTCTTTTTAAATTTGACATTAAAAACTCCGGATTTGGAAGCGGTTTATATGGATGTGTTACGTGAAATTGGGCGCCGGCATCTTTTAAAGTTAAACCCCCCACATGTAAAAAAATTAGTTCAACTCTGTCTTGTGGAGTAATTTCATTCATTTTGGCAAAAAAAAACTTTTTAACAACAACTTAAGGACAATATGACAGTTATTTTTAAATAATACATTTACTCATTTTTTTCCCAAGCCTACTATGTGATGTACTTAATTCACATTGTGTTCGTCATTAGTCAGTATCTCAATTTTTTTCAGTCTTTTTTGCCTAATTATTTAAAAATGGCTACTCCAGCAATAAAATGGTATATGAAGTTTTTTGTAAAGAACTTAAATCTGTTAAACAGTAATGAAAAAATGCGGTGTTGCCATTTAAAATATACCTATTTTAAATTTGCTTCAAAAAGTGGCAACGCTGTAAAAATATTTTTAAGCGACTTTTCTTAATTGGGTTATTTCAAACAACTTTGCTTTTGAAACTAATGCTCTAACTGTTCAAATTAAAAAAAATAACCTATGTCAGGTTTTAAAAAACTTGATATCCCTGTATATCCTTGGTTTTAAAACGTTCTACAACGTCTTCCGATTTCCAGTCTCCATTGTTCTCGGTCTTTCCAGAGATTATCTGCTATGTCTCTTTCTCTGATTTTCCTATTTATCCCCTCCTTCCAACTTCTTCTGGGTCTTCCTCTTCGCCGACCTTGGGGGTTCCATTTAAGTATTGCTTGGAAAGTCGTTCTTCAGACATTCTTTGGACGTGTCCATACAACTTCAGTTGTTTTACTTTGATTTCGTCCACGATGTCATGTGTTACGCCCATTATTTTTTTGATTCTATCATTGGTGACTCTTTCCATTCTGGATTTGCCTTCAATAATCCATTTTGTAGCTTTTAGTTGTCTCTCATTTTTTCTTTAATTTGCCACATCTTACTGCCATATATTATTATACTTTTAATTATTGTGTTATCTATTCTTCGTTTGTTGGTTTTCGATATATTTTTGTCCCAAAGTATGCCATTTATCTGAGCTACGGCACTTTTTCCTTGTATTTTACCTTTTTTAATTGCTGTATTCAGGGTTCCGTCGTTAGGTATTTTTATACCCAGGTATGAGTAGCTTTCACATTGTTTACTTCCAGTAAAATCTAAGGATCACTTAAAGATTTAAAGAAATTGATGAAAACCTAATGTTAGTCTATTTTTACGAAAAGATTGTATTACTGTACATGAGTAATTATTTTGTAATTTATTTTAGGCAAAAGTCTTTGAAGCTTTTAGGTTAAGGGCTTTATACTATACTATATGATTAAAAGCACGATACAAATTAATGAAAATACGTTTAATTACTATAAATACAGCAAAGGTAAAAAAATATTCATATTTTATAAAAACTAACAAATTAATAAATTAATTAACAATTTAATAATTTCAAACAAGCCCGGACGTAGTCCGGATTTTCTCGTAACTTATTCCACGCCTTTAAAATTTTATTCTTAAGTTCGTTTATATTTTGCGGCCTAAACTCATTTTCTCTATTTATTTTTTAGCTAATAAGCCCCAAACGTTTTCCACAACATTTAAATCCGGACTACATGCGGGCCACGGTAAAACCCTGATACGCTGCTCTTCCATCCATTTATCTACTTGCCGGGCCGTATGAACGGGACACTTATCTTGCTGAAAGATAAAACTTCTGTCCGGAAATCGATCTTGTACAGTAGAAAGCATGATATTATGTAGTAGATCTATATATATCTTCGCATTGAACCTTCCTTCGATTAAATAACAGACACCAAGTCCTTGTGCACTCAGCCACCCCCAAACATTTACCGAAAATCGCCCACTACTTCTATCCTTTAGGGTATACTTTTCATCAAATCGTGTTCCTTGAGGCCTGTATCCCTTAAGTATCCCATTGTAGCACGACTGAAACACTTTTTCATCGGTGAATATTATATTTTCCCAAAAAATCGAAGGTCCAAGTAAAATTGTATAGCAAATCCAATGCGTTGTTCTTTATTTGCATTTGTTTAAAACGGAATTAGGAGTGCCGGTGGCAGCTTAATTCGATTATTTGTCTTATTCTTCGCCGTGCCGTTCTAACCGATACTGGGAAATTGCTTTCCGTTTTTGCTGTAACTACAGATTTAAATGGTTGGTTTCTCAAAACATTAACTAAATTATTGTCTTGTTCTTGACTCTCAAAAAGTGTGTTTCCTGCCATTTTTTTTAACAAAATGAATAGTACTCTTTGAAATGTTAAGCTCTTCCGCCACATCCCTTTCTGGCCAGCCTCTGCTCAACATAATAAATAATTAATACTTTTTGATCCAAAGTTAAGTTTGGCATTTACAAAAATATTTTTAGACACTGACAACGGACACCTGTTTCTTTATTAGGTTTTTCAACAGGTATTTATATTCAGTAGAAGGTTGCATGAGCCTATTTTACGAAAGGGAAAAATAATTGCCCACGATTTAATTGCCGTTACTGTACCTCAAATACTAGGAAACATGTCCCCTAATCACAACTAACCACAACGCCACACCTAAATTATTTTAGATAAATGTTTTTTGTATAATTATGTTCTCAATGTTAATATAAAGTACCCTTCAAGACGTGTTATAACACCCTTCTCGTATATTCCAGCAATAATAAGTTCCTCTCCATCGACCACAAGTTTTTTACGAAAGCTGGCGAGCTGATAGATGACGTTCTTATCCGGAGTGCGCCTCGAAGATAAATAAAAGTGTAATGGAAGTTTGCAAAATGGCGCTGATAAATGTGAAATGATCACGGCCCCGAATGTATGTTTTCTCGTTTTCGATAACTATTGCTCGCGACAAGCATGATTTGCTACCATGTACGTGCTTGATATGAAATGAGATAACACGGTGTTTTCAGTATTTATTTAATGTTTAATCTTTGAAACAAATGGAGTTTTTCTTAATAGAAAGATCTTTAAAAAAATATTAGTTTAGTTGTGCATGCAAAAAAATGTGGCTAGAAGTTAAAATATATAGTAGGAGAGCTAGTGAACCATCCGACTAACCCATTTTCCACAAAGCAAAAACTTTTTAAATATTATTTTACTATCGGTCAATTATGAAAATACCGTTTCACATGGCACTCTTGAAATTTTGAAAATGTCAAAAAAAAATTTACCTGCTTCCACATAGCTAAAATTTTGATATGATGTAATTAACATATGTGTGAGTCGAAAAAAAAAATTTACAACCTATTTTGATGGTTACAAGTATGTGCCGGAGGATAGTAAACTTGTCGTCGGGATGGCAATTTATAACCTGCTCCCACAAGGCTAAAATTTTCAGGACATGTTCTTTTAATAGTTGGAGAAGTATATTTAAACTGCCAGACTATTCTGAGGGTTGCAAGGGAATTCCAGACCAGTATTTAAGAGTCAGGGCGCTCGACGAGAGTGCGGGCGCAACAGACTCGTATGAGCTTAATTGTCAGAAAGAGAGGATATATTTATTGTGTATTGTAAAGATATGATAAAAGATTAGCTACATTGATAGGTAAGCTGAACTATATTATTACTTTTTCCTTTATAAACCTCCATAAACAAAATAAATTGAAGTCAAATCTGGAGAACGAGCAGGCCAGCTGGATGCAACATATCCTATTTTGTCCAATACATATTTTGTATTTTTGTTGTTTATACCAAATTCAACTTAAAACTGCGTAAAAATCTTACAAGATACGTTAATAAACACTTTTCGCTATCAACATTTTAAAGACACCAAAAGCAATTATTGTTTCCACGGCAACTTACCCTATCTAGCTTCTGTTGTCATGGCAACTACTATTTATTGCAAAGTACAGTAACGGCCATTAAATCTTGGGCAATTTTTTTCCCTTTTCGAAAATAGGCTTAGGCCACCTTGTACTGAATATAAATACCTATTAAAAACCTAATAAAAAAACAGGTGCCCGTTGTCAGTGTCTAAAAATATTTTTTAAAATGCCAAACTTAACTTTGGATTAAAAAGTATTAATTATTTATTATATTGAGCATAGTGTTGGCCAGAAAGGGCTGTGGCAAAAGAGCTTAACATATTAAAAAGTACTATTCATTTTGTTAAAAAAAAATGACAGGAAACATATACGTTTGAAAGTAGAGCTGAAAGTGGTCTCCCCAAACTATCGAATCAAAAACAAGACAATAATTTAGGTAATGTTTTGAGAAACCAACCATATAAATCTGTAGTTACAGCAAAAAACGGAAAGCAATTTGCCAGCATCGGTAAGAACGACAAGGTGAAGAATAAGGCAAATATCCGAATTGCGCTGCCACCAGGCATCCTTAAAACCGTTTTTAACAAATGCAAATAAATAACAACACATTGGATTTGCTCTACAATTTTACTTGGAACCTCCGATTTTTTAGGAAAATATAATATTCACCGATGAAAAAGTGTTTCATTCGTGCTTCAATGGGATACTTTATGTATATAATATATATACATATATATAGTATATATATATATATATATATATATATATATATATATATATATATATATATATATATATATATATATATATATATATATATATATATATATATATATATATATATCAGTGTGTCCCAAATTGGTGGGGAATGTATGGGGATCTTGGAAACCACGATAGACAGAAAATCGGTTAAATGGGGAAAGTTTTGGACAATTATGTTAGTAAGCTAAACCCGTTTACTACATGGTTTTATCTATTCAGGTTTTTGAGAAATTTTGAAAAAACCTGAAACATGCATTTTCGAAAAACGGCCATATTTTTTTATAGGTGAAAATTTTTCAAATCTGTAAAAACTTCTTCAAAGCAACTTTTTTTGTAGAATATGACCGAGTGATCAATTTTTATTTTCTACGTTTCGGGTTTTTAGAATCATCATCAACTTTATTTTTTCATATGGACACCATATTGGATTGTTACGCAGCCAAATAGTGCTTTTTATTCTGATTTCAACAATGTATAACATGATATAATTTAAGAGTTTATAACCTCATTTATTTCAAAAAACAAATATTTTCTCAGTTGGCCTTGATTCCGGCGAACGTCATTTTTTTTGTAAACAATAAAATATTAGTAATTGGCAAAATAGATAAGCTGAACAGATATTTTACAGAAATGGGTTCGCGAACATAGCTAGAACGTTAATACCGTGTTACAAAAAAAGTAAAGTTGATGAATCATCATCAACTTTACTTTTTCATATGGGCGCCATATTGGATTTTTTCGCAGCCAAATAGTGATTTTTATTTCTATTTCAACAATGTATAACATGTTATAGTTTAGGAGTTTATAACCTCATCCACTTAAAAAAACAAATATTTTCTCAGTTGGCCTTGATTCCGGCGAATGTCATCTAACGGTATTAGCAAGTTAGCTCGGGTACGTTATTAAATTTTTTTCAACTTTGTAAAATGGTTATTTATTTAAAGAAAACTTAATATTTTGCAACGTTATTTTCAAAGCAATAGAAATGTTAATATAGCTGCGCAAACTTATTTCGACCATTTTCCTGACAGGCAGCATCCTAAACTAACACACTTTCAAAAACTGGTTACAAATTTGCTTAAATTCGGAAGTTTTAAAAAAACCACGACCTAAGAAGTACGTTGAAGAAAATCGACAACGAGATGCTGCAGTTAACAAACATTTTAAAGAAAATCCAACATCCTCAGCCAGGGATGTTGATAGAGAATTCCACATACCTAAGTCAACCATTTATAGGGTAGTTAGGACTATTTTAAAAAATATCGTTAATATGTTGAAAATATGGACAACATTTTGAATTTTAGGTCGTTATTTTACATCTTCATTTAAGTAGGAATATTAGTTTAGCCACTGTTTTTGTTTTCACTTGTTTCAATTAACTTGTTACGTGTAGTTTTGTTGTAACACGGTATTAACGTTATAGCTATGTTCACGAAACCCATATCTGTAAAATATCTGTTCAGCTTATCTATTTTGCCAATTACCAATATTTTATTGTTTACAAAAAAAATGACGTTCGCCGGAATCAAGGCCAACTGAGAAAATATTTGTTTTTTGGAATAAATGAGGTTATGAACTCTTAAATTATAACATGTTATACATTGTTGAAATCAGAATAAAAAGCACTTTTTGGCTGCGTAAGAATCCAATATGGCGTCCATATGAAAAAATAAAGTTGATGATGATTCTAAAAACCCGAAACGTAAAAAATAAAAATTGACTACTCGGTCATATTCTACAAAAAAAGTTGCTTTGAAGAAGTTTTTACAGATTTGAAAAATTTCCACTTATAAAAAAAATATGTCCGATTTTCGAAAATGCATGATTCAGGTTTTTTCAAAATTTCTCAAAAACCTGAATAGGTAAAACCATGTAGTAAACGTCATTAGCTTACTAACAAAATTTGCCAAAACTTTTCCCATTTAACCAATTTTCTATCTATCGTGGTTTCCAAGATCCCCATACATTCCCCACCAATTTGGGACACACTGTATATATAGATCTACTACAGAATATCAGCTTCCTTTTGTACTGGATTGATTTCTGATCTTTCAGCAAGACAAGTAACCCGTTCATACGGCTCGGCAAGTCAATGAATGGATACATAAAATAAAATATTAAATTTGTCTGTAAGGATATTCCAGTTTTTTTAAATTTATTAAATTGTTAATTAATTTATTAATTTGTTACTGCATTTAGTAATGTTGTAAAAGTGATATTTTTCCTGCTTGAGTGTTTGATCTAGAGCAAAAGTTTTAAAATGATAAAGTTTGAAGCCCTCTATTAAACAAGTTTAAAAAGATAAAATTAGGTTTATGTTTTTCTGAAAGTAAGTAAACTATTTGAAGTGATTTTAGGACGATCATGGAACTCTTTATGAAAAAATAAAATTTAATTTAGAAATAAAATTTGGAAAACTTAATTTAAAAAGTGGTAGATTCGGACGAAGAATGATCTGTGGAATCTGAAAAACAAAACATATGCAGGGTGTCCCATTTAAAAATTAAAATTGTCAGTAATTTTCGGTGAAACCGGAAGTTATAAAAGCTTGTTATACAGGGTGCCCCAGAAGTAATGGGACACAGAATAACAGCAGATTCCTTAGGTCAAAATAATGTAATTAACGTAAACTTGCCTTATCCCAAAGTTAATAATAACTGAGATACAGGGTGTCAAACTTTTAATTTTGTTTTCGTTTTTTCGTAATAATTTCTTAACTAAATGACCTAGCAGTAAAAAATTGGGGATTTGGGGTTTTTTGATGCGAGAAATTTAAATTCGTCCTTACTTTTAATGTTGCTGGTAGAGGGCGCGAGCTACGGCTTCCCCACTTGTTTAAAATGGCATAACTTTTATTAAGCTTAGTGTATTGACCTGTTTATTAAAAAAGAAGTTACTATAATTCCCTCAGCGTCAAAAATGTATACTCATTTAAGTCTCTAGGAGCAACTGTTTTCGAGATAAATGCATTTTAAAGGACCCTGCAATTTTCTTATGGAAAATGGTTTTTGACCAATTATTTTTAAACTTGGCAAAGTAATAGTTTTCAACACGCTGATCAAAAGTCTCTACAGGCACAAAACCCAAAAACCCCTCTAACCCCCCCAAAACCAGCCTCAAAATTCTCCAAATCCCTAGTGACCTTTTGGGCTCATTTTGGGGGGTTAGAGGGGTTTTTGGGTTTTGTGCCCGTGGAGACTTTTGATCAGCGTGTTGAAAACTATTACTTTGCAAAGTTTGAAAACAATTGGTCCAAAACCATTTTCCATAAAAAAATTGCGGGGTCCTTTAAAATGCATTTATCTCGAAAACAGTTGCTCCTAGAGTCTCTAATGAGGTATACATTTTTGACGCAGGTTAAAATTTTTTGCCATTTTAAAAAGTTTTGGGTAGGCCGAGCTCGCGCCTCTACCAGCAACATTAAAAGTAAGGACGAATTTGAATTCTCGCCTCAAAACGCCCAAATCCCCAATTTGTTGCCAGGTCTTTAGTTAAAAATTATTAAAAAACGAAAACAAAAATTTAAAAGGTTTTACACCCTGTATCTCAGTTATTATTAACTTTGGGATAAGGCAAGTTTACGTTAATAGCATTATTTTGACCTAAGGAATCTGCTGTTGTTCTGTGTCCCATTACTTCTGGGACACCCTGTATATGCACAAAAATTACGATTTGTTAGAATAACATCACTACCAAGATTTGCTAAAATAGGAAAAGAAATAAAAATCTAAAAATGGCAGCAGGAAAGTAGCCTCGTGAGCACCCAGTATACCAGATTTTATTTACCTTAAGGGGAACTTTGTTTGTTTGTAAAAAAAAATATTTTAAAATTTCCGGAAAAAAATTTTTTTGGGGCCCCCCTAGATAAAAATCTAAGTTTTAAAAGCAAATCCTTTATTTGTATTTTTTTTGCGTAAATTGGATCAAATTTTATTGTATTTTAGAATTATTAAGGATTAAAAGTGCATCTTTTGTCCGTATGATATTTACTATTTTTTTTTTCAACCAAGTTAAAATTAATACATTTAGTTATTCAGAAGAGCTCAAATGCAATTCATTTAATTCTAGGATTAAAAGTAGCACTTTTTTAACCTAGGTTAAAATTTTGCTAACAACGAGCC
>JAHBCN010017726.1:0-17991 GCA_019359885.1 Listronotus oregonensis
AGTTTTTTAAAAAAAAGGGTTTAAGTAGTAAAAAGCAAATTTTCGTTTATATTTAATTTCTCTATAAGCCTATATTTTTAAAATATTTTATTTCTTGCATTTAATAAAGATCTCAATGAAAAAACCCGCAAGCTAAACCTTCCCAACCCCAGAAAAAAAAACAAAGCTTATCAAAATAAAAGATATAGATTTCTGATAAATTTTAGGTGAAACATTTTCTTCTCTGCATTTTTTCCGTATGCCTTTTTGCCTTTGAAACCACCTGGCTGTTCCATCGAAAATTATGCGAGAGCAACCTTCGAAACAATGGATATCCTTTTGTAAAGCCCTTATGAACTGTTTGAGTGTAACAATTTCAAGTACATGTTTAATACTGCGCCTTGTAATCGTACCACAGAGAATATAATGGTAAATTACTGTTCCTCTTCCAACTACAACACTGTCTCTTTGAAATCGGTTCTGTTTAAGCATTTTTCCCTAATTATGATACTATTTCATCAAAGTTTGGTTTAAGGTCCTCATTACTATAATACGGTCTTAGATCTTTGGCACTAAAAAATTTTTTAAACCTGATTGAAGAATCTCTTTCAATGAATTGATCTGAGCGTTTCTAACTTTTGTTGCTGTTATAACAATTAAAGAGTTTTTTAAAAACTGATGTAATTGTCAGAAGAAACATCCAAATGGCGAAGACATTTTGACTGCTGGGGGGCTTATGTAGCACATGAATTACTGGATATTCGAGCAAAATCTTTAGATAAAATACTTTTTGTGCTTATCATACTTGCTCCAATAGCCCATCTGGAAAAGGGGCCGCTGAAACTATAACAGAAAAAATTAAACTTATATAAAATAGAGAAAAATACCATAATTCCTTCCACGCTGTCAGTTTTGTGGCCCAGGTGTCCCCCAGCCCAAAGAATGAAGAAATTTTGACGGAATTATCATAATCCAAAGTACTATCTTCGTTTCTTAAATGGTAAAGGCCTCCAAAAATATTAGTTTGTTTTCCCCGAAGGTTTGCTTTTGGTGAATTTCCGCCGCATATCGAACTGTAGTGTTTGCCTAAAAAATATACAAAAAATACTTTGTTTGTCAGAATCAAATAAAATTATTTATATAAAATAGTTTTTTCCCAATTAAAAAAAGTACCGAAATGCTTGATTACCTTTAAGCTGGGTATCCACTGTGCAAAAATTATACAAAAAACCGTCTTACGTTATGAGATCCCAAGCGCCTATCCCGAAACCTTTGAAGACTTTTAAAATTGAGCTGTTAACTAGTCGTTTTTGGGTGTGAATCAAAGTTTTTTCGCGTTTTTTTTCCCGCCGTAAAAAAACGCTCCCGTATTGAAGCTCGAAACAAACCCAAAAGAAAACTGCATTCGCCTCGTCTCGCGCAAACTGATGGCTCGCTTTTTTCCCTCAATATTGTGAATCGTTTTGTTTGGAAAAATAGTTTGTTCGAAACCGGGACTTCGCGAGTAATTCGCGCGAAACTGGTCACAGTTATTTTCGCGCAGGGGAAAACCCCAGCTTTAGAGCCGCCAAATGGTTTATTGTAAAATATCATTGGCAACGTTGTCGAACTGTATAGTTTTTCTGCAAGACGATAACTAACTTAACTATTTGAAATGGAATATCCAAAATATGTGTTTTAATTGATTGCTGATGCCCAGAAACTTGCCTTTATATTTTCTTTAGTTGACCAGATATAGAAAATTTTGGTTAAATAGGGATAACAAAAATTTATTTCTAAATTAATTTATTAAATCTGCATGCAAACGGTTCTCTGTGAAATAAATTTGAGCCTTAATTATGATGAAACCAAAAGTGTACGATAACCGAAATATATCAATAAAAAATTTAAAATGTAAAAGCAAAGTTTTGGTAAAAGACAGTATAAAGAAATTTGTTTTTTTCCTACGTTTCTTTTATTTTTAGATTTACAAAACGAGGATTGTCTGTTTTTATTAAACAATAAAAGTGTTCTTTAGACTTGTCTTTGAAGAGTCAACAAACAGTCGTTTCTCGGTGGTTTTATAGAAAATCAATCAACATATGTTTTTAAGGTTTTTAATTTCCTGCGAGATACGACAACTTACGAATAAGTGTAAGGGTATAGGTAGAAATTATTGACATAACGCATTAGTTTGGCGAAGAGGTTTTTTTTTCGTAAAAGAGTGTCTTTCTAACAAATGTTAGAGATAAATGGGTAATGCTGTAACGACATGCAGTACCTACTTAGGAGAGCGCTATTTCGATAGTTATGTTATGCGCTATACGATTTTTAATGTCACTGTTGGTAATAAGGTTTTTTTTTTTATTTCGGCACAGTCCACGAAGGCTGATGCCTAAGTACTAACGTACCGTGGGTGTCTTCAGTGTGGTGAGAGGGAGTTTGTTCACACGGGACTTAAATTTTTGGAGATTGGGAGGAGAAGGAAAACCCGGGGAGCGGTTTTTCCCTAGTCTTGACACTCTTAGGGATGAAGGAACGAAAAAGCGGAAGTTCGGGGCCTCTTAACTGAACTTAAAAGGATGCATAAAAATGCACTACGTGTTGCTCTGTTGGGAGCTGCCAGGAAGGAATTATACTGGCCCTCCTCAGAGAAGCCGTGAAAATAACGACAGATCCCCACAGCTCGACGGTGGGCAAGAAGAGGAAGCCCTTCTGTGAGCGTTGGATCATTAATAAGAGAATTTCTTGAATGGAGTCCAGAATCTAAGTGTTTAAGGGACCCATTCCCAGACATGAGAACAATATTCAAAAGGGTCTGAATTGGGATACATACAGAGTGTACAGATTGGAAGAAAGAAATATTTTTGGCTGGGAGAGAAATCCAATCTTTTTTTTAAGTGCCGAAGCTATGGATAAAATGTGTTTTGTGCCAGTTGAGGTTATTCTCAAAAGTAACGCCGACAAGATTAAACGACTTGTTCTGCAGAATTGGCCGTTCATATTGGGATAGCAATCGCAACTTTTCGCGCAGCGAACCTGTGTTTTCGAGGCATTAAACTGAACAAGATTTTTGGCCCCCAATCCAAGAAAGTTTGAGGTCTTGTGAAAGAATATCGATTGACCTGCGCTCTTTTTCGAAATCAGGATTACACGGTGGCTTAAGAAATTGAATACTAGAGTGGAGGGTACTATCTCAGAAAACTATGAATGGGATTGATTGTGGGAGAGAAGATGTTAATGTGTAGAAGAAACAGCGTGGGTGCCAGCACTGAGCCCTGGGGTACCCCAGCATTAATTTGGTAGAAGCTGGAGGAATGACCATCTACACTAACTGATATACGTCGATTAGAAAGGAAACTGGAAAGCCAAGAGCAAAGCTTAGGTGGAAGACCGTAAGAAGGAAGTTTGTTAAGAAGCCCATCAGCCAGACCTGATCGAAAGCTTTGGATATGTCAAGAGCAACGATTTGGGATTCCCAAAAACTCAGGGACTTGTTCCAGTTGTGTGAGACAAAGGAAAGAAGATCAGCTGTGGATCTACTGTGACGGAATCCATATTGTCTATCTGTAAGATCTTATGTTTTTCCAGATACTTAAAGATTTGGAATTAAGAATTTTTCCTTCTTTGAAACAACTGAAAGAAGAGATATAGTCTATAGTTGAGGGGGACTTTTGGATCCTTTTTTGGGGAAAGTTGCCACGTGCAGTTTCCAACTCTCCGGGAAATGCCCGTGTCTAAGAAATTTGAAAGAGGCGAGTTAAGATGGGTGCAGCTCGGGAGCCTTTTTTTTAAAAACATTGCTGGTATGATCCGCCCAGACGATTTTTTGTATTAAGAAGGAATACGCTTGATTGTTTGACTTTAAAAATTAATCGGACATTTATGGGAAATAGGGACAACTTTTGGGAAAGGGGGAAGATTAATAGGAGGATCAAGCGTAGAATTGGCAAAAATTGTTTGGCAAATAGTTCGGCTTTTCCTTTGGAGGTAGAGAAATTCCATCTTCGAGTTAGGGGTGGAAAAGAATTGTGCAAAAGTTCTGACTAATATTTTTGGCAAAGGCCAAAAAGCTTTACTGCCATTTGGAAGAGAGAGAACTTTATCTTTTATTCGAGTTAAAAGGTCTTTTCTCTGAATGGCTGATTATCTGATTTTGTTCGATGCACCCGATTTTCGGGACTGGGGTTTTGAAGAAACTTTTTGTGGGTTGAAGTTTTAAAAACTGGCTTTGTCCAGGATTTGAAAACCACGGTTTGTGATTTGAAGTTATGGGGTTCTTTTTAGTGTGGGGGAATATGTTACGGCATGGAGAAATTTACGAGGTGATAAGTTTGCCTGTTATTTAAAATAATAGTCATGCGCACAATGTTTTTTGTTTCTGTATATTTTTTTAAGTTAAGATTTATTTTAACTGTTTCCAGAAATATTTTGCATTTCTCTCAATAAATTTTTGTTATGTTATTATTAGGTCTGTATTTTGCAGACAAATAAAAAAGTACCAAGAAGCACAAAAAAATTGTTTTTAAATACCAGGAAAAAATTTTAGCACCCGAACTATAAGGAATCATCCTCTAGAATATTAATTAAAATTGCTGCTTTAATATCAACAGCATTGTCTACGACAACAGCACATTTTCTTAGTCTTGATCCATAATTACAATTAATATAAATGAAGGGGCGTCCGGAGGATGTTTGGAGCGGATTTTAAAAAGGGTCCGGGTGAAACCCGGATACTTTTTATTTCAAGGGAGACTCGATTATTTGGAAAATAATAAATAGTAAAAATAAGTCGACAAAGAGCTCCTAATTATTTTTATTACCAGATTAGCACAGAAAAAGTGTAGAATGTATAATTACCTTCCCATTTGTTGTGCTGTGGTTTGGTCGATTTTGTAAATTTTTGTCAAACATTGTTAAATAAATCACAAACAAATAAGCAGTTAAAACAAAATAATATTTTTATTCTTATTGTTAAAAATTTTTTGTGGGTTTTTGGATTAAAAACTTTAACCCTAAAACTACAAACGGAAAGATATCTACCCCAGATAAATTTTGATAAGTAAATAATAATAGGTAAAATCGTAACTGTACTTCTGAATATTTTGTGTATCCGTCAAATTTCTCTTTTATGTTCATATTTTCCATGAGAAACAGAAATATATTCTTAAAAACCAATATTTTATGTATATTTATTTGATTTTTCCATTGATCGGATTCTCAATTTGTTTGAACTTCCAAAGTCTCAGACTTTTTTAGCATCATGATGTTATAATTTTTCTTAAAGCCTAATGTGTTCTTTTTTATATCCTGTTGGAAATTTGAAAATGCGTTGTTTAGAAAAATAGGTATATATTTTTGTTTGGTAAATTACGGTTTGACCGCTTCTCGGTATTTATAGCTATTTATATCAATTTTTAACCAACTAAATATTCATTCAAATTGAATTTGCTCTTCACCATTCTTTTGGGCGTAAAAAAAACGAAAAAATTCGAGCACTCATAGGGTTAATTTAACAACTAAGGCTTTGTAATACGGTGTCTTCCACATCTCTTAAAACAATTAATAAATACCGCGTGCGGTATTCAAATACCGCTATACTTAAATTACGTTTGTTAGCGCTAAACAAAGTACCCTATCTATCTCTTTGTCATAACCCTTTGTGCAATACCAAACAATAAACTGATGAGGGTTTGATCTGCACAAAATTGCAATTGTGAATTAAATACTTACCAAATGTGGTACTAGTTTTCTCTTATTTTTAAACTGTTCTGCTTTTAAACAAGTTAAATAACGTTTTAACCCATTCTGAGATTTGGATGAATATGGTTCAATTATTCTAAAATATTCGTGTACGGTTGTATTTCTCCACTTTTTCGGGTATTTATTCATGTATTTCTCAAATAAAATGTTTTCTACAGTCTTGCATGTTCCTATTTCAAAAGGCAGTACTTCTGGATCGTTAACATTTTCGTATTTATACGGATCAATAGAAAATATTTTAAAAGACTTGTTGATGGCGAAAACATTGGCAATGTAGTACCGTGTAAAAAAAGAGAAATTTGTGGATTCTGTGAAGTTAGAAAAAAAGACATACCACGCTCTTGGCCAAAGGAGTCTACTTTTAAATAGATGGTCAAGGCGACTCTCAATGTCAGCCAAATCTTCCTTGATGAGATAAGCATGGAATCTGGGATACTCTGGCCACTCTTTCACTTTTTCAAAATCTGAAATTTTCATATTTGGGAAGGTTGTAAATGTATTATGTTTTGTTATTTTAAAATGATAGGTTGGCTGTGTTTTAAGGCTTTTTTAAAATTTTACGCATTCTATAAGGTGATTTTTATTAAAATGGTTTGTAATGGATTTATTTTGCCATTTATTTTAAGAAATAAAAATACAAGAAAACATAAAAATGGTGTTAGGTTCATTGTGAAACTGTGAATGTATTTGCTTGTTTATTAACACCTGACATAAAAAAAGTTGTAAAGCTAACAGAAATGGGAAATGACAAAAACTTTAATGGATTAGGATTATAACACATTGGATTTTTTTATTGTTAAAACCTTATTCATTTCAAATAAAAAAGATTTAACTGAGGCAATGCACAGTATAATTAGGGAAAATTATAAGAACTAATGGACTTATGTGCCTTTATGTATTAAATAAAAACTAGACATTCAGTTTTTTAAGTTTTGTGTAAATATGATATACAGGGCTCTTAGAATATACTTCTACAAAATGTTATTGAACTGACCTTGGTCAAATTCTAGTGCATGTAAGAAAATAACAAAATTATTACTACTGAAAATTACTTAAAATTATACAATAATGTTTTTTATACATGCCAGCAAATGTCTTCTTTACTATGTTCTGTATGGCACCGACCTTAAATAAATTCTAGATCCCTAATTTGTTTCGTACCTTCTTTTTATTTCTCTATGTTTTTGATAAATTAGTCTATGTAAAAAATACCATTGTATAATTTTAAGTTTTTTTAAAGTCACCTATAAACGAAAGCCTGAAATTAATTAATTATTATATATAATTAGGTCTTTACCTGTCTTTGTCACTCAGTAGAACTATAATAATGAAACAGTAAGAAAATATTAAAAGTTAATTTATTGAAAATAGTTAATACAACAAAAACATTAAGCAAACAAATCACGATTAATACTCTTAAATGTAATGTAAGGATAATTAATAACTTTAGTTACAAAAAATAGTAAAAAATGAATCGATAGTAGCTCATTCTCTCAGTTTTCTATAAATTGCTTTCACTGAAGTTGGTAGAAATATGTATACTTTCTTACAAGGTCAATGAAATTCACATGCAAATATTATAAATTAACTCAATCTCTCAGATTTTTACAAATTCATCTAACAACAGTTGATAGAAATATATTTTCTTACAAAGAACTTAAAGTAGTATCTAATTTCAATGAAATGCATACATTATTAGGTTGAATAAATTGCAATTAGCCAACCTTAATTACGCAAAAAAAAAAAAAACTTATAGTAATAGTCCAGTTGGAAAAGTTTATGTTTCTTCACTTTATGTTCAGTCACTTCATTTTAGCTGCCGCTCTACCGCTAGGTTGCCGCTATCTTTATGAATTCACTTATAAGCGGGCGGACGAATTGTTCCATTACTCGGGCAATAATGTACATATTTTAATCATTTAAAGTTCATCGTAATGGGAAACCCCGTACCTTTCATTGTATATGAGTTTGGGTCTATTTTTCTAGAATATTGATAAAAACGGTCAAAGTTTTTGAAAAAATGGTTTGTTAATAACATTTCTTTTTTATAATGGAACCTTAGCAAGTGTTCAATGATGAGAAAATTTCCTTCACAATCTTTCTTGCGTTTTGATAAAAAAAATGTTTTGCCCATCTGCATTTTTTGGTAAGAAACTACTACTACCACTGTACCACATCTATTTAGTGTTACCCAGTCCCTAAAATGACTTTCACGGGAATATCTGCCAAAATATGCGAATTAGCAAATTTTTGTTTAAAAAAAATTATCACCTCAAAATCTACAAAAATGGTCCTTACCATTTTTTTCGCAACATCAATATTTTTCGCAAAAACGGCCGTCGAAAAATTCATAAAATTCCACACTGGATAGATGTGGCTTAACGGCCAAAAAATGCAGATGTGCAAAACAATTTTTTATCAAAACGCAAGAAAGATGGTAAAGACAATTTTCTGGGATTATTGAACACTTGCTAAGGTCTTATTATAAAAAAGAAATGTTAATAACAAACCATTTTTTCAAAAAATATCAATAAATTAATGAGATACTCTTAAAATATTGTGAAAAAGAAACTTTGACCGCTTTTTTCATTATTCTAGAAAGATCAGAATGAACCCAAATTCATATGAAATGATGGGTACGGGTTTGCATATTCCGATGAACTTTGAATGAATAAAAAATGTACATTATTGCCCAAATAATAAAACAATTCGTCCGTCCGCGTATAAATCAATCCATAAAGATAGCGGCATTCTAGCGGTATAGCGGCAGCTAAAATAAGGCGACTTTTGGGTCCCGCTATCTCAAAAACAATCGATTTTTCGAAAAAAATTATAGGGACCATTTTCGTAGATTTCATAGCAATCTTCATTTTTTGTCCAAGCAAAAATTCTCCAATCGCATATTTTGACAGATATTAGCGGGAAACCCGTTTTTTAGGCCTTAAGGGTCCATTTTTGGCCCTTTTCCAGCTGTTAATGTTGATAAACCTTTTTTCGCTCAACAGCATCCCCAAAGACCTAAGAATTGCGCCACAAGGGAAAAGTGTGCAGATTTATTTACAGCTTTGACCCTGCATTTATTGGACTATAACTTAATCTCTCAGATTTTTTCAATTCCAGATCAGATTTTTTAAAAAGTTTTTGGCTTTGGCCATGCAACCAGTCTCACAGTGTCACAGTCTCACATCGTCAAGTCTGTCGGACTTTCGTGTTTTTTTTCTGTGGGGCTGTGTAATTTTGCAGATTTTACTTTGAAATATCTCTTTATCATGACTCGATGGGGTCAAATTGACCAAGTATTTGTATTCTGCGACCTTACAAACATTAATATACTTTTCCAATTTGGTTGCGATTAATTTTGCAGATTCGACCTTGAAATACTCCTGACCCTGACCTGATAGGATTCAGCGACCACAAAAACATAAAGATACCATGGTCAAGTCTTTCGGACCTTCAACTTTTTTTGGGAGGCTGTGTTGTTAATAAAGGTTTTTTATCTATTAATTTATAATTGAATCACTTTGAAGGTTAATATAAATGCCATTTTATTTATAAATTTGCAGTGAAATTTCATGCACCTTACCCAAAAGGAGCAGAAAAAATTCCGGATTTTTTTGTTGCTATTTTAACGATAAAAAATACATGCTTTTAATTGGTTGAAAAATACTCGTGCGAAATTTTCTATAAAATATTTTTAAATGTACTTTTGACTATACATCTAAATTTTCTTTACTTACAGTATTTATTTTTTCGGCATTTATTTAGAATCTCAACTACAAACACAACAAGAGCTAAAGTTAATCCCCAACCCCAGATGTAAAATATAAAACTTATCGAATCCAATGATATAGACTTCTGATTAGTATTAAAATGAAACATTTTCTTCTCTGCAGTTCTTCGTATCCCTTCCTCGAGCCTTTGAAACCATCCGTTGGCCATTCCGTCGAAAATTATGCGAGAGCAACCTTCGAACAATGGATATCCTTTTGTAAAAATCATATGAACTGTTTTAGTGTAAACAATTTCCGAAGTAACATGTATAATACTGCGACCTTTGTGGTCTCGGTACCACATGGGAATATAATGGAAAATTACAGTCTCTCTTCCAACTACTGTAGCACTGTCTCTTTGAAATGCAGTTCTGTTTAAACATTGTTCATAGTTACAGGATCCTATTTCATCAAAGTTTAATTTAAGGTCCTCATTACCATAATATGGTCTTAGATCTTTAGCACTAACAATTTTTAAACCTGCCTGAAGAATCTCTTCCAGTGTATTGATCTGAGCGTTTCTAACTGTTGTTGCTGTTATTACAATTAAAGAGTTTTTAAAAACTGATGTGATCGTGAGCAATGCAAACATCCAAATGGCAGCAGATATCTTAACTGCTGAGATTTTGTTCTTGAGTGTATGAATTACTGGATATTCAAGCAATAACTTAAGATAAAACAATAACATGTTTATGAAACTGGCTTTAATAAGCCATTTGCCTAAGGCTGCTGAAATTATTAAAGAGAAAATTAAATGTAAATAAAATGAAACAGAAAAAATACGGGTAATTCTCATCCATGTTGGTAATTTTTCGGCACTTGGAGTTACCCAGACTAAAGAATGAAGCAAGTACGATGGTGAAATGTCGTAGTCCAAAGTACTATCGTCTGATCTTAAATGAAAAAGGCCCCCGAAAATGTCTAGTTTGTATTCCCGAAGATTTTGCTTTTGCTGGTTTTCCACCGCATGACGGGTGGTAATATTCTCCATCTAAAACAAATGTATAGTTGTGATAGAATTACATATTATGTCTATTGTCTAACCAAACTTATAGGCAGATAAGTTGCCCTTAATCAAAAACTTTATTTGCTTTTCATAGACCTAAAAATAGCTGTGACACTACCTCAAATTAAGTTTTGGAAAGCATTAGAAAAAATAAGTATCTAGCAGTGTAAGTTTAATAACAGCTATAAAAAACCTCTACAGTTCAGTACAGCTTAAATACAACTGGGCAACAAGGCAACAAGGCTTTTGTCTCTTCCTAACACTTTCTAAACGATATACTTGAAACAGGTACTAAAATCGTGGAAAAGCTGCAGGTCCATGGGTAAGTCACTGGACGATGACACCCTACTCTTTATGCTGCCTTTTTTCTGCAAGATTGCCCAAGATTATAATTAATGATGATGTAAAATATATACCTTAAAAAAGAATTGAAGAATATCGCAATTGGGAACTGGAAGTAAATCTTAACGAAACAAAGTATTGGCAGGGAGCGGAGTGTATGATGGGGACAGCTGAATCGATTGCAGTGCTCGCTGTGGTCAAATTTTCGTTTTCGTTAAATCATGCTGCGTAAGTTTGTCAGGTGATTTTTTATAACTTATCGGGCCAATTGCCGATTTTTGTCGGAGCCCACTAGTCTTTGAGTTATAACCCTTCACTAACATAACCTTAAAATTGCATAAACATTCCTAAAATTCCGCCGATTTTTACCTAGGAAATTTAACCAGAAGTTATTCTGACATTTGTTATGTTATCCAACAGTTATTTTCAGCGCTGACCAGGTTTATATATATTTATTTACGAAAAATTAATAAAATGTATATGACGAATTACATAAAAATTCGCACCTTAACTGACCCCCAAAATTGCAAAATTGCTTTTTTGAACACTAACCTGTTTTTTTTTCATTAAGGAGGACCTCTTACAAGATGTTTCCATGCGCGAACCAAAAAAAATGTAAAAGGGTATTTTTTATCCACTAAATATTTTTTTGCAAAGAATATTTTCTCTGGTTCGTCACACCTTAGTTAAGTACGCTAAAAATAAAGATTCCGTAAATGTTTAACAGGCAAAATTGTTACCAATAGTTTTGTAAAGATCTCTAGAATCAGTTAACTAGCTCAAATCGGGTTGTTTTAGATGGTTTAGGAGGTTATTCGTCCGGCCAAAGCGTCGCGTCGTTTTAATGCCATTTACGCAATCTAACCCGAATTTCGAGTAAAATCGACCTCTGTAGGTGAGGCACACCTATTATAGGGGTACCAATGGCTTTCTTATGGTTCCTACTATGCAACCCAGTACTATAATTGGTTATTTAGACCAAAAATAGTAGTTTTTCACGATTTGGTCCGAATTTCGAGTGAAATCGACCTTTGTAGGTGAGGCACACCTACTATTTTGTTCCCAATAGCTTCCTTGTAGTCCCTACCATGCACCCCGATGCTTTACTAAGTCCAGCAAAGTGCGTTCAGCTACAGATTGTTCACGATTTAGACCAAATTTCGAGTATAATCGACCTTTTTAGGTGAGGCACGTCTACTAATTCGGTACCAATGGCTTCCCTGTAATCCCTAGCATACACTCCGACTTTTTACTAAGGCCATCCAAGCGCGTTCAAAAAGCTATAAGCGGTTATTTAGCCCAAAAATAGCCGTTTTTTCACGATTTGGTCCATATTTCGAGTGAAATTGATCTTTGTGGGTGAGGCACACCTACAATATCGGTACCAATAGCTTCCTTATAGTCCCTACCATGCGACCCAACTCTTTACTAGGCCCAGCAAAGCGCGTTCATTAAGCTATAGAGGTTGATTTCACTCGATATTGGGACCAAATGGTGAAAAACCTAAAAAAGGCGATTTTCGGGCTGAATAACCGCTAATAACTTTTTAAACGCGCTTCGCTGGGTTTAGTAAATAGTCGAGGTGCATGGTAGGGACTACAAGGAAGCCATTGGTACCGAAATAATAGATATGCCTTACCTAGAAATGTCGATTTCACTCGAAATTTGGACCTAATCGTGAAAACACTATATTTGGGCCAAATAATTAATTGCTTATGGCATTTTGAACGCGCTTCGCTGGGCCTAGAAAAGAGTCGGGTCGCATGGTAGGGACTATAAGGAAGCTATTGGTACCGATACTGTAGGTGTGCCTCACCCACAAAGGTCAATTTCCTCGAAATATGGACCAAATCGTGAAAAAACGGCTATTTACGGGCTAAATAATTGCTTATAGCATTTTGAACGCGCTTCGCTGGGCCTAGAAAAGAGTCGGGTTGCATAGTAGGAACCATAAGGAAGCCATTGGTACCCCTCTGATCTGAATGTTCAGAGGGTGGTAATATACCACTGCACCTAGACCTCAGTAGGTCCTTTGTGCTTCCTCTTGTACAGGCGGGAGATTCACTGCGTCGTCCAACCTATTGATTTAAAATAGTTGACGACATCTTTATGTGGAATCTCCCTAATTTCGGCCAGTAATGGCCAATTCGTGCCCAGCATGGAGTTCCGTTCGAATGTGAGGGCGGGAGAGTCGCAAAGAATGTGTTCCGCGGTCTCATCCTCCTGTTCACAGCCTCTACATAATCCCGTGTTCGTTAGACCCATTTTAAATAGGTGTCCTCGTAGCCCGCAGTGGCCAGTTAGAACGCCCGTTAGTGTTCGGAGGTTCCTTCTGGACATCATAAGGTTTTTTTTCGCTATTGACTTATCTGGGTAGCTTAGCATTATTTTTGCAAAATTGCAGTTTGTAGTATCATCCCATTTCCCTTTAAACAGTCGATGGGAGTATTCTTTAATGATGTCTTTAATCGCTGCTGTTGTCAGTCCAGTGGTGGGGACGGGACCAACTAGTTTCCGTCCCGCAGCCGCCCTGGCCAGCGAGTCAGCGGTATGATTACCTTTAGATATGTCATGTCCCTTGATCCAGGCTAGGATGACCACATTATTTAGAGAGATGTTAGTCAGGGCTTGATGACATTCTAGTACTAGTCCCGAAGGTACCCCTATAATAGGTGTGCCTCACCTACAGAGGTCGATTTTACTCGAAATTTGGGTCAGATTACGTAAATGGCACGCTTTGCCCGGACTATGCAGCCCCAAAGAACCAACCTGGTTTGAAATTTATGTCACTTTCTTATTTGACAGATTTAATTTAAATTTCTGTTAAGGTTGCGTCTCAACCAATCCTGGCTTGGCAGACCTCGTTCCTCAACCTCATATGAATCTTTGAAAACGCACCGAACCACACCCAAAAGAAACACCAAGAATCCGCAAGTGAAGCAATTCACAAAAGGTGGAAGAAAAAAAAATACATAATAAAAAGATAAGATCAAAAATATTTAAACAAAGCCCCAAGGTTCCACCGTTCAATAGGGAGCACGCTATAGCGCGCGCCAAGCTAAAAAGATACCAGGAAGTTTCCAAAAAAGAATATTGGATAATTATAGGGTGCTTGTGTGGTGGTATTTCCGACGACCGAACGCAATCTACTAGGCCAAATGGAGCTGAGCACGAACGCAGTAGTGTGGCCCAGCTTAAGGTAGTGCCTCATTAGGGTCACTACGCCAAAACCAACACCCCCCGACGCCACGCCTTCCATTCGGTCTGCTCTCCGAGCGACCTAAAGTTCCCACAAAGAGCATCGAAAACGGCCTCCGGCAGCTAAACCGCCACCCAGCCCTGTCAATAAAAAAGCAAAACGGGATATTATCCCCAACCACAATAAATAAGGTAATTTTCAAATCCAAACAAGTCACAATCGAGAAATTCTAGGCTTAAATCCAATAGACAACGGGTAAGCAAAATCAGATTGCTAAGACCTAGAATACGTCAAATCAGGTAAAAAACTTAAAGAAAGTCTCAGGCTAAGCAATTAAATCCACGAAAATCTGAAAGGTAAACAAACCAAATTGCTTATTGTCTAAGCGTAAAGAAATCCAGTCGAACTGAAATGATACCACGTCAATTCGCTTAGACTGATGCCAATAAAAAAAGCTACTAAAATCAGAGCAAGGTAAGATAAACAAACTAGCTTAAATCGGGTTGTTTTAGATGGTTTAGGAGGTTATTACCTCCTAAACCATCTAAAACAACCCGATTTAAGCTAGTTAAGTGATTAAGATTAATCACTTAACTCACATCTTTACAAAACTATTGGTACCAATTTTGCCTCTTAAACATTTACGGAATCTTTATTTTTAGCGTACTTAGCTAAGGTGTGACGAACCAGCGAAAATATCCTTTGCAAAAAAAATGTAGTGGATAAAAAATACCTTTTATATATTTTTTTTAGTTCGCGCATGGAAACATCTTGTTAGAGGTCCTACTTGATGAAAAAAAATATTTGGGCAGGTAAGTGTTCAAAATTTTGCAATTTTGGGGTTCAGTTAAGGTGCGAATTTTTATGGAATTCGTCATAAATAGTCTTACACCTCTTCCACGGCATTCAAGCATGATTTAACGCAGCCTTCTGATTTCGTTTTCATCACGCAAGTTTGCAAATTGAAAGAAAAAAGAGAAAAAGTTCTTAGAGTACTAGAGATGGAATTCTGGAGAGATCGGCAAATAAATTACGTCCAGGAGAAGTACCGAATCACACAATTTTTTTACACAATGGGAGTTAACCATTATGTAGTGAAAGACGAAAGTTTTCCCAAAACAACTTTAAGATGGACGCTTACAGAAAGAAACCCAAAAAAAGGTGGGTAAAAGGAGTAAAAACAAATGAGGGAGAGAGACTTAAAAGAAGAGTGGCGGCAACGGTAAAAGTGGAGATAGGGTATTGGAAGAGGGCGCAGAATGTTATAAATTCGATTACCATAATTATTTAAACAGGGTGCCCGGGAAGATGTGGAAAATCTCTTGGATATAAAGAATACATGAAAAAAAACTACAAGTTTATATAATATTTTTTGGTATAGGCCCTCTCTTCGGAAAAGTGCTCCAATGAAATCGAGTTTCTTGGACATAATTATTAAACCACCAAGTATATTCTAATTTTATCTTAATAAGATGTAATATTAAGTAAGGCTCTTTAATGACAGTGTTGTGAATTACTCACAGCTGCATGGACAGAGGTGTGATAATCATGACCCCGTTTTTTTACGCCCTGTATTGAAAAGAATTTTGGACAACGTTGTTTACAAACCCTTAACTTTTGACTAAAAACGAAGTGCTCTTTATTATTATGTCGTTTATCCTAACCGTTTTTAAAAATACGTTACTTTTTTACACTGTTAATCCCTGTTCGGGTTCTGTCGGGTTGAATACGAAAAAGACGAATTTTCTCAATACTTCGTGCTCACAAGTGTATTAGACTTCACCAAGCCCATGTAGATTCATCTTACAAAGTTTTAAACCAAAAAATTTGACTTAATGTTGAAACTATTATGTTGATGACAGGAGAAAATTGCGTTTTTCATATTTAACCCAAAAGGACTAAGGGGACTTCCAGTGTAAATAAAGTCACATTTTTTCGAATACGGTTTTTTTTTTATCTTGGGACAGTCCACGAAGGCTGATGCCTAAGTACTAACGTACCGTGGGTGTCTTCAGTGTGGTGAGAGGGAGTTTGTTCACACGGGACTTAAATTTTTGAAGATTGGGAGGAGAAGGAAAATTTCTGCGGGCAGCAGGTTCCATAGTCTTGACATTCTAGGAATAAAGGAACGAAGAAAGCGGGAAGTTCGGGGTCTTTCTAACTGAACTGTCAAAGGATGCATAAAAGTTGCACTACGTGTTGCTCTGTTGGGAGCTGCCAGAGAAGGAATTAGGGTTGCCGCGAGACACGAGATACGAGACGTCTCGTCTCGTCTCGTCTCGTCTCGAAGCCATTTTGTCTCGTCTCGAGAGCATTTTGTCTCGAATTTCGAGACGAGACGAGACGAGATAAAATCCTTCGAGACAAGGTCGAGACGAGACGAGACGAGACATCTCGAAAAATTTTAATGACTAAAACTAACAATATATTTCTAGTTCTTAAGAATTATACAGGTTGTTTAAGATTTAGTGTTACAAACTTCGACAGCAGTTGGATCTTGCAAAAATAAGTTTTTATAAACATAGGTCAACAAATGCATCGTTTCATAAGTACAGGGTGTTAAAAAAAGAAACTAAAATTAATTGCTTTAAAAAGTATATCACCCTGTGGTTTTATAATTTTTTAATTATTTTGAATATTTTACTCATGTACATATTTTCCCATAAGGAAGTAGTATTGTGGAAAAATTACAGCGGAAATTCCACGTCGTCTAGGCAACGTGATTTTTCCACTTACTGTCAAATTGACAATACGAAATTTTTAAATAATAATGACGGTTTGTTAAATTAATATTTAATTTTAAGTTAATAAACTTTATCTACGTTTTTGATTCGTGAAATCTTCCCCTAAATACCGCTCGTGCTTTAAAATTAACCAGATATTTTTTTACTCATGCGTGTATTTTTTAAAAATTTCACTCGTCCCTCAGACTCGTGAAATTATAAGAAAACACGCTATCGTAAAAAATGTTCGGTAATTTTTAAGCACTCGTGGTATTACCCCAGATAAAACAACTTAAAATACAACTATTTTGTCTCCTGATTTTTTTTTAATTTTGCTCTGCTTTCAAGAAAAAAATTAAAACCTATTCTTTTTTTATACCCTTTTGAAAAGTAAAAGTGTTAATTTGTCTTTCGAAAAAAACTTAAATTACGAAAAAGTTGTATTTTAAGTTGTTTTATCAAAATAATTGTTTTAAAATATTATGTACAATAAAAGCTTCTTTTTAACTTTAGGCCCCTGCGTAATTCCAATTTCGAAACGATGCATATCCGAACTTATGTTTATAGAGACTTTTTTGCAAGATCCAACTGCTGTTAAAGATTTTAAAAGTATTGCTCAAACACCCTGTATAATTATAAGAAAAATTTCTAGAAAACATTTTACCTGTGTTTTGTAATAGAGTTTATGACTTATGTTTCATTATTTTTAGATTTTTTTTTCTATTTTGTGGACATTTTTATGTCACTTATATGTTCTATATTTTTATTTTAAATAAAAAAACAAATTATTAGCTTCATTATTTTATTTTCAGTTGCATATTGTGGGTGTCCGTAAAGTCTGAAATCACCAATTTTTCGAGACAACTACACAATTTTAAGAAAAGCTCAATCACGTCAACTTTTCTTTACAAGGCGTGTATATAAAAAAATATAAGCATTTATACAGGGTGTTCCATTTTTAAAAAATATTAATTCATCTTCTTACTTCTTACAAGCGTCAAACACAAGAATGAACTAAGGAAAAATGTCAAAACATTTTAAAAAGGCAACCGCTCTATAGATCTTTAAATATGAAAAAACATGCAAGAACTATTGCCGCATCCCGAATAAAACGGTGTGTCGGCAAAGTATACGGCCTGGCGCACTTTTTGATGCCCATCCAGGGGTTGTTTTTAATGTTTTTCTGTTCTTTTTTCCGCTATTATGTTTTAAAAAATTTTAATTTAAACT
>JAHBCN010017727.1:0-17973 GCA_019359885.1 Listronotus oregonensis
CGGTATTTTCGGACATCCTGTAGATCGTAATTCGATACCTAATAGTTGTATTCACATATTAACGCCAAACAATAATTTTTAAATGTCAGGACAATACGCTGTATGCTAATATTATTCAACAAAATTTTCGAAAAAAAAACCTTTCCAATATCAATATTGATCAAACAATTTCAATGATTTAAAATATTGCTTCCTACTTGGCCCCTCCTGTATATTTTAATTAGATATTTTTTCTACAATTAAAAAACGGTCTCACTAA
Organism: Listronotus oregonensis; assembly: GCA_019359885.1. Taxonomy (NCBI): domain Eukaryota; kingdom Metazoa; phylum Arthropoda; class Insecta; order Coleoptera; family Curculionidae; genus Listronotus; species Listronotus oregonensis. Next base: position 260 of record JAHBCN010017727.1, read on the forward strand.
TATTCACAAAATTTCACCAAAATCAGCTGAAGTAAAAAAATTATATTCAGAGCCAAATTGGGAAAAATAAATTTGACCCACAGTGTATTTTTTTTTTTTTTTTTTTTCCCAAAAATTGGGCCGCATGTATTGGTAACCGGGAACCATTAGATACAGTTTTGGGTTTAAAATTTGGGGAAAGTTTTAGACAATTTAATTGCAAACTTAAATCTGCTTTCAGATTTATTTTTTTTTATGTTTTTGAAATAATTAAGAAAAACCAAAGTCCATTTTTAACTTTTGCCTGTAGCCCCAAATACCAATTTTACGGTTTTAAGATTACCATTTCGGAACACTTTTTTAAGAAGAATTTAATTTAAGTAAAAATTTTTTCTAACTTTTTTTTTTTTTGAGATATTTACCCAAATTTGGGGATTTTCATACGGACGCCATTTAGATTTTTACATTTTTGAAAAGAGTTTTTAAGGCTTTACATTAATGGATCCGTCAGGTATTCAGATTGCTTAAGCTCTAAAAAATAATCTTTGTTTATTTGATAGTAGGCTTAGACTAGACTGCGTAATGGCCCCCCGTATCATAAAAACAAATGATACGCATCCGGAGCGGCTTCAACCTAACCATAGATATTAAGATTTTAGTGATGAACTTGTTACCCTATAGATCTTTTGTGAGAGCGAAATTCAAAACTTAAAAAAAAAAAGTGTTGCTTTTTGCAAAAATTAATATTCCCCTAATATTACCTTAAACAGATAATAATTAAACACAACTGAAAAAAAAAATGTTCAGAAACAAGAAAATAAAATCACATTCATGTCTTCCCCCTTTTTTTCCCACATTTCCGTTTTTTTTCAACACCTTGCGGGTTACTCGGCGTAACTGTTTCGGTTGACGGAAGCAAACACCCCCCGTACCCTGTGTTCAAGTTCCAGCCTATTTTCGGCGGAGAAAACTCGTACACCTCATTTTTTGCGTAAAAAAACTCGGGGGTGTGATTCCGGTGATTTAGCTAAGCAATTCCCAATATTAGAGAATGTTGTAATTAAAGTATTTCTAAGGCCTCCATCACTTCCCGGTCGCTGGACATCCTCTTGGGGAACCACAAATTTTTCATTTCATTTGGCGGAACTGTATTTCTAATGGCCGGTAAAATCTTTCTTGCAGAAGTAGCCAATACCTATCTCCATTCAGAGTTTCTTCAAAAATAAATGGTCCAATTAAACGGTTGTCTAAAAAAAAAAATAAATGTTTTATCTAATTGGAGACGAAAATTTAAAAGGGGCATTTTAAATTACTTATGATGCCACACCGAATTAAAGCCAAACTTGTTTGTAGCGTCTTTCTTCTAAATTATGTGGATTTTCTGTTCCCCAGTAATATATGTGCCTATTAAAAATTCCCCAATTTGCCGGGTTTCGTTTGTCCAGAGAACCTTGGATTGGAAATTGGGTATCTGTTGACATTTAGTAATAAACCATTGACTAAAGGTGATTCGTCTATTGAAATCATTTTTCTGAAGACCCTAGACAATACGTGGTTTGTATGGATGAAAACGGTGTTTTTTTAAAGACCGATGCACGGATGATCTAGGAATTGTTGTCTGTTCTTCCACTTTTCAAACCGATGTTGTGGGATCATCTCTAACGTTTTCCATTATAATCGCCTCTCTTGCTTTATTATTTTAAATCCAATATGGCGTTCGTATGAAAATCCAAAGTTTGGGTAAATATCTCAAAAACAAATAAAGTTAAAAAAGTATTTTTACTTAAATTAAATTCTTCTTAAAAAAGTGTTCTAATAATGAAGTAAAAAAGTTAAAAATGCACCACTTTGGTTTTTCTTGATTATCTCAAAAACCATAAAAGATAAATAAAATGTGAAAGCAGATTAAATTTTGCAATTAAATTGTCTAAAACTTACCAACACTGTAGCTCTAATGGTTCTCGAGTTACCAATACATGTAGGTCCCAGAATTTTAACTGATCTAAGACCATTGCATCCAGGAAGAAAATGTAGCTAAGACGTTACAAGCGTTACTACTGAACTGGTCTGAATTAGAGAGTGACCAACTGGCTCTACTCCAGACATCCGTATCAATGTACTTTCGTTTATGTTTTCTTGATTTTCGTATCTCAATGAATATGTATTTGTTTAAAAGTAATACTCGACAAATAAACCCTAAGAACATGCGTATTTTAAAGAAAAAAATATTATGTAAGGACTTCCCTATATTTTAATCAATTTTTGTTTTAACCATATTAATTCAACACTGTTTACTAATGAATTCTAAGTGAATATTTTGCAAATGCTGAATATTATACCCTTTTAGGTAGCTTGGCTCAGAGTTGACACGCAAACCATCTTGACCATTCATAATCATGTAATCACGAAAAACCATCGAATTGGAGTAACACACAGCGAACACAAAACGTGGTTTTTGCATATAAGGGAAGTCAAAGCTGCGGATAAGGGCTGGTATATGTGTCAAATTAACACGGATCCCATGAAGAGCCAAGTTGGATATTTAGATGTTGTGGGTAAGTTACAATTAGATGCACATGCAATATAATAATTAATATTAGGTACAGTTTATATTTAGAATAGCAAATGAGGCATGCATTTATTAAGAGTAACTGACTGCACTAAAATTACACAAAAGTGCGCAAAGATTTTAAATTAAGATTATAAAAAAAAGTATGAACTTATTAATTGGGTTAACGCAGTCACGTATATAATATACCTTTAAGTTTTTTTAAATACCAAGAAAATTAATGGAATTTACGCATTTTACGGTCTTAACTGGGGTAAAAATTGACTACTATTTTTTTTGGTATACGTCTCAATGAACTGGTATTAACCTTCCATTTACTTTTTTAATATTTTATTTTTAGAGAACTACCTTATATATTTTTATCACAATGTTATTAAAAAATTGTAGGCCGTTTTTAAAAAAACAACCTTTGACTCTCAATTAGAAACCAGCTCTCAAGGACGGTAAATACCAAAATAATTTACTGATAACTGTTACATAAATTATATAATTAATAATTTAATAAACAAAGTCAAATCAACACTCCCATGCGCATTGCATTGGATAATGTCAATTTGGAAAAGTGTTTAAGGTGACCTTTATTGTATTTTATAGGTTCTCTTTCTCTCTCCCCAGCCACTATTCATTCACTCCTGGATATAGATCCTTTTTAGTTCCTTCCACTGATTCCTATTCTGGGATTTCTGGTACCGGTTTGCTCCTGCCATCTTTCTTTTATCATCCATCCATCGAAAAGGCGGTCTGCCTCTACTTCTCTTGTCTCTCTCGGTCTCCATTTGATGGAGACGTCCATCTTTGTTGTCTTGTCTTGCTACATGACCCGCCCATTGCCATTTTATTTCTGCGATTTTTCTATAGTGTCTTTAACCTTTGTTCTTGACGGATTTCCTCGTTTCTGATTTTGTCTCTCAGACTTATTTCCAGCATTGACCTTTCATTGCCTTTTCCATCCTCCGCAATATACCGGCAATAGGCAATAGTTTCCATGCCGTATGTGCCAAAAGGTAAAAGACAACCATTGAAGACCTTGCGTTTTAATTTTATTGGAATAGCACTATTTTTTAACATATTGATATTTCTGTCCATCAATTTCCTTTCTCTAATGTTATTGTAAGTAAGATAGTTATATTCATTTACATTTTCGATATTGATGCCATCAATTCATATTTTCTGGGCTTAGTATCTTTGTTTTTGAAATGATTACACAATTTTTTGCAACTGTAAAAAGTTGGATTGTTTTGTTCTCTAACATGCACGAATTGTCAAGGCCGGTCGTGTTCTAATGTTGAATCACTAACAGCAGAGGATTCGTTTGATACTGACGAACAGACATGCAATACATCGCTGTTGACACAATTCACTTACACCCAGGATGAAGAAGAAGGAAATCAGGTAGAAAAAGGAGATCAAGAAGAAGAACAACAAGAAAAAGTAATTGATGATAATGAATCGGATGAATAAGTTTTTCTACTGTTTTTAAATTTCCATTGCTTTTATTGATTCCACCCCTTGGGAATATCTGTTATTATGCAATAGTTTCTATTTAAACAGAATTACAACGGACCTGTTGAATGAGCCTACTAGGGAAACCACGTTAAAAAAAACGCGCTAAGTACACTAGCCCAGAGGTGGCGTGGAAACGTGTGCTTATAATGACGTTTGCAACTTTTTGAATCGCTATAACTCAGAAACGGTGGCTTTAGGGAAAAAATTAGTAATAACTTTTTTTATAGATAATTTTATTATTTACAATTTGTGTAAGGGACAATTTTACGACAAACTTACCGTTTTGAAGAAAATCGCGAAAAACCTATTTTTTGACCATTGACCTCGAGTCAATTTTTTTCCACGTACCGAAACGATGGGGAATTTTGAAATGTTATTTTTAATTATGTTTTAAACAATTTTACTCACTTTCAGTTTGGTGTAAATTTATGTACCTTCACTCTTATTTTTTGGTCTAATTTGACCGGACTAATATTTTTCTACATTTATGTTTCTGGAGACATTTTTAAACCTTTTCTTTTTTTAGATATGGACACTTCTGTTTTGTCATGTAACTACATAATTTGTAGTCGTTTGGGCATTTTCAATTGCCATTTTTTCAAAAAATAACAAGGATTAATATATGATATAATATAGCTTTTTATATCATGAATGGCTAGTAAAATATGAATTTTAAAAAATGTACAGCAAGTTCTATTTAAAATATCAAATATTAACGCTACTTCGGGTTGAACCGGAAGTGATAAGTAGATGTTTTTATATCTTGGCACTTAACGACACTATGTATCTTTCTAAAATCCCAAAGCAATATGTTTTATTCAAGAAAATTAGAGGCTTGGTAATGATTTCGTTTTCGGCCGGTATCAGCATTCAGCACAACGCTACAAGAGAAAAAGAGGGTCATTTTTTAGCAGACCCAATTGCCTATATTGAATAATTATTAAAAGTACACTTTAAACAAACTTGCTTTAAAAATTTAATATTTCGGTCACAAAGTCAGCGACTTAAAAATATAAAAAAGCGGTATAAAAATTTAAATGTAATTTGTGAGGATTATTTAAATTAGATAATTATAGAGATAATACTTTTATAATAGAGATATTATTATTTGTCAGAAATAAGATCGGTAGTAAGTTAATTGCTTTTAAGGTAATCCGTAGTAGTCGAGGAAACGTAGCACAAAAATATGCCTTACTAAGGATTTTTTGTGCAGTAAGATGATTTGAATGTGGTTTTTTGCATTCGATTCTCATGAACGTCTACAAACTTTGTGAACAAATTTAATTAATGGGAAATGAAAAACTGCCTTTGTACAATAGAAAAATGGTATTTTTGAAATGCATTTAAAAGTTTGCAATTACAAAAAATATATAAATAGGTAAATAATGATGGAAAGAAGCCCGAATTTGTTACTCGGGGTTTTCGAGGTCGCTGAACACGAATATAAAATTATCAAGGGCCTACGGATTACCTGGTGCGCGCTTAGGATGGCGTTAAAGTCGTCTTCTGGAGTTTTACGACAATTTCTCCTAATATCAGCCCAATTTTGTTACTCGGGGTTTTGAGGTCGCTGAACACGAATATGATATTGACAAGGACCTGCAAAATACCTGGTGTGTGCTAAGAATGGTGTAAACGTCGTTTTCTGGAGTTTTATGACAAATCCTCCTAATATCAGCCCAATTTCTTTACTCAAGAGGTTTTTGTTGTTGCTGAACACAAACATGACATTGACAAAGGCCTGCAGAGACCTGGTGCGCGCTAAGAATGGTGTAAACGTCGCCTTCTTGAGTTTTACGACAAATCTTTCTAATATCAGACCAATTTTGTTACTTGGGGGTTATCGAGGTCGCTGAACACGACTATGATATTGACAATTGCCTGCGGAGCACCTAGTGCGCGCTAAGGATGGTGTAAACGTCGTCTTCTGGAGTTTTACGGCAAATCCTTTTAATATCAGCCCAATTTTGTTACTTGAGGGTTATCGAAGAAGTAGAACAAAGCAGTGAAAATAATTAATGAATTATTTTTAATATGTATTAAACTTTAAAAAAAATATATTACTAAAATATTATTTAAACAATTTTATGAATAAGTACTATAGGAAGAAATAATAATTTTTAACTTTTAACAAATTACCACAAAACTTCCAGAAGACGACATTAATACCAACCTATCCGGACACCGGGTATCTCGAAGGCCATGATCTAGTACCGGGTACTTGTATACGACGTTTACACCATTTTTAGGGCGCATCGGGTACTCCGCAAGCTCCCCACCGACCACAAAAAATCCCCGAGAATCAAAATTGGACTAGTAAGAGTTGTCATAAAACTCCAGAAGACGACGTTTACACAATTTATAGCGCGCACCAGGTCTCCGCAGGCCCTTGTCAATGTCATATTCGTGCTCAGCAACAACAAAAACCTCTTGAGTAAAGAAATTGGGCTGATATTAGGAGGATTTGTCGTAGAACTCCAGAAGACGACGTTTACATCATTCTGAGCGCGCACCAGGTATTTCTGATGTCCTTGTGAATGTCATATTCGTGTTCAGCGACCTTGAAAATCCCCCGAGTAACAAAATTGGGCTGATATTAGGAGAAATTGTAGTGAAACTTCAGAAGACGACTTTTACGCCATCCTTAGCGCGCACCAGGTACTTCGTAGGTGCTTGATAATATCATATTCATGTTCACCGACCTCGAAAACCCCCGAGTAATAAATTTGGGCTTATTTCCATCATTATTTACCTGGTTATAATTTTTCTTTAATTGTAAACTTTTAAATGCGTTTCGAAAATACCATTTTTTTATTGAACATTTCCCATTAATTAAATTTGTTCACAAAGTTTGTAGACGTTCATACGAATCGAATGCATGTGTCGAACAACCTTACCTTCTTTTTACCTGTACACAAGAGAGAAAAAATCTGTATTATTCATTTAACGACCAAAAGTCATTTTTTATAAAAATTCTGCTTGTCGAGAAAATGAATTTAAAATATTTAAATTTTTGATTATAGTAGTGCTCAAAGATGACATCTTCTAGAAGGATGTCTTAACCACTTATAGTTCCAGTAGAAAACAGGTTTTTCTGGACAAGATAATGGATCAGCCATGCTCTCTTTTCTTTGACCAATATTAACCAAAATCTGTGTGAAAGAATTTAAAAATCCAGCTATAGAGAAAGTACAAAAAAAAAAAAAACTATGAAGAAGGTACGCTGATGAAAGATTTATTTTCCGAAAAGAAAACGCAGAGACCCTCAAGTATTTTTGTTGCAAATCAACGATCTTAGACCTACAGAAGAACAACACCGTTCTTAGTTGTCTAGGATCAAAGAAGGAGTAATCGCATTTACACATCAGTACCGACACACAAATGTAGACAGTACCTTAATTTGAGGTCAAATTATTTTAATACCATAAACCGTGGCATTTTTTAGACCTTTAGTACATGAAACATTGGTAATTTTCCGCACAGAGAAAATATTTTAGGAAAATAAAATCTCTCTCATAACTAATGGATATTTTGCCAACCAGTTTACTTAAATTTAAATTAACGACATCCATTTTAAAGCAAAGGTACTTAAAAAAATTAAATTCTTATTAAATACTAATTTTAAGGAGAGCCGAAAAAATGTTTTAATATAGAAATTGTGTTAAAATTTAGTGAATCCTTAAAAGTCACATTACAAAGACTAATGCGTTTTAGAAAAATTTACATGAATGTGATAACGCATACAACGACAAAACTTAAGATCAAATAAAGTAAGAATTTAAAAACACCGGGGAATACAACACGAAGAAAAACTAAAAAGGACAGTGCCGCTGACTACGCTTAAATCGATATGAAGTGGTCGGGCACTAAAATTACACTTAGAGACAAGCATTATTAGTCAAATCCTCTCCAGATATCAAAAATATTTGAAAATTACTTTAAGCCAAGTATACCTTCTGCTTATTACTTTGCGTCAATTGTCTTCTGCTTCGTATATTAAGTTCAGCATCAATACTCCCGTATACATATACATACAGGTGTGGAAAATCCAAAACCGAACATAGGGATAAAGTGTAATGTATCAAACAAAAACGGACAACCCCTTTAACTGTGTGAAAGAAGTAAGACAAAGCTTTGCAATGTGTCGATACTTGTATCAAGCGCTGTCCCGAACAGCGATTCGAGGCATACGGCAACCTTCGTCGAGCGTACGCTGTTTAAGGTATTTTGGCGCGTATGTCCTAGTTTAAATTCAATCTCACTCTGTTTTAGTGGTTTCTTTGTTTTCTTTGTTCTACTTGCGAAACGTCCATGTTCGGTTTTGAACTTGTATACACACCTGTATAACTTATTTATTGTTTACCTGAAGACTGCTAAAATTAGTTACCGGTATAGCCACCAATAATACAATTTATTTTTAAGTTATTAATTAGATTAAATTTAGTTCATTTTGGTAAACTTTAAATTGGGCTTTATTTTTAAAATAAAAACCGTCAAACTATTCTCGTATGGGCTATTAAATATCACTTTAAGTAGGGAAAAAATTCATGAGAACAATTTTACGATTCATTATGGTGCCTAGAAATGAAAAATAAAAATACAAAGTGCTCTTAAATTCAGGCTTGCGTTTTTCAGAACGGGGTCAATTTGTCATCATTTTCTACCTTTTTAAGTTAAATAGACCTTTCTGTTATAAACACCAATTTAAAAAAAAATAAATAATTAGGTTTCTTTATCTTTTTTTTAGATTTTTATCCTCAACTTTTTTGAGGCAAAGATAGGTATAGACATTGCTTCAGACAAAAGAAAGCTGATAACAAAACCTTAAAAATGAGGGTAGCTAAAAGTATTATCATAAACATTTGATAGAGATATGATTTCTTAAATTTTACAATTCTTAATCAATTTTTGTTGATTTTTCTTTTATATTAAGATTATTTATTTTTACTTTACAAACAGTGTTTTTATTTAAGAAATATGTTTTATACTGGTATTAAAACATAGTTTATGTATAATTATTTTTACGTATATCAATAAAAAGGAGTTAAATAAGTCCATTTAAATGAGGTTGAAAGTCTACGAAAAACGGATTAATGTTTATTCCTACTAGCTAGCTAGATCACTGGTAAATGTTTAAAAGGCTGCAAACTATAGAGTAAATTGCGAAAATGTAAGCGATTTTGAAATATCTGAGGAGGATATAAAAAAAATATAGACCGTGAAATAACCATTGCTATTGATGTCCAATAGTTTTTTAAATAAGTGTATTAAAACTTTTATAACCTTTTTTATTAAACGTTACACTTTTATTTTAAAGAATATTAAACCACAATTATTTAAGAAAAAAGCATTTAAAGATTTAACAAAAGCTAAAAGTTTTTATGTAACAATTTAAATTTATTTTTTATTATTAAAATACTGTTACAAAACAACATTTTTTTTAACTAAAAATACCTTTAGCTTATAAAAAATAAGAATAATTTGACACAAAAAAAATTGGCAAAAACTTATAACAAAATGTAAAATTAAAAAGATCATATCCTTGTGAAATTTTAATGACAATACTTTTAGCTTTACTTAATTAAAAAGCTTTAACGTCAGCTTTCTTTCTTCTGAAGCAATGCCGATTACCTTTCCTTACTCAGAAAAAAGCTGTAGACAAAAATATGAGTCAAAGTAAAAAAATCCAATTTTTTTAATTGGATTTTTGCATTTATTTTGGATCAAAAAGATATCGAGATAATTTAGTTTTTTAAAAATAATGACAAACTAACCCTGTCCTAAAAAACGCAAGTCAAAATTAATTTTTTTTATATTTAGCTACACAAAATTCAATTTTATTTTTTATTATTAAAATTCCGTTACAAAATAACTTTTTTCTACCTAAAAATACCTTTAGTTTATAAAAAATAAGAATAATTTATTACAAAACAAAAATTGGCAAAACTGATAAAAAAATGTAAAATTAAAAGATCATATCCTTGTGAAATTTTAATGACAATACGTTTAGCTTTACTTATTTAAAAAGATTTAACGTCAGCTTTCTTTCTTCTGAAGCAATGCCTATACCTTTCCTTACTCAGAAAAAAGTTGTAGACAAAAATATAAATCATAGTAAAAAATCCATTTTTTTTAAATGGATTTTTGCATTTATTTTGCAACGAAAAATTTTTTAAACTTTAAAATATATCAGTTTGATACGAAATTTTATTCTTTGCCCCACATATTTTTTGCCAAAAATGCACAGTTTTCGAGATAATTTAGATTTTTTAAATAATGACAAACTAACCCCTTCCTAAAAAAACGCAAGTCAATTTTTTTTTTTAATATTTACACATTCAAAATTCATAATTCAACCTAAAGTTGCGGTTACGAAATTATTCCTAATTACCACTTATTTATCCTTATAATAATAGCTTATTAACCAGGATTAATCATTTAGAGAAATCCCTGGCCCTGCAAGTACCATAGAAATAGCTTTTAATTGGAATAATGTCAATTAACTCTGTCATATTAAACAACGTCTTAGTAAAATATTTCAGGGTAATTAGGAAGTTTGGGAGCACTAATTAAGACGGATCTATAGTTGGTGGAAACTAGAGTGGCATAGACGAAATTTAAGTTTATTTAAACCCCTAATAACATAAAAGTTACATTAAAAATTTTATAAAAAGCTAAGTAATTAACTAAGTTACTTTAATCTTGTTAAATATAGAAAAAATATTTTTTTGGCTATGTATGTTCACTGGTTAATTTAAATGACACCTTATTTTTTTTGTACATTTTGTGTTAACATAGTAGGTAGGCATTATTAAAATGTCCTTAAATTAACAAAAGACAAAAAAATATATAAACATTTACAAAACGGCCCCGTTCTTAAGATTCGGGTGAAAAATATTGGGTTGGTGTTTTTTTTTCATTTTCGAATTGAAGTTTTTGATATAAATAAAACTAGGTACACTTATAACACTGACCGAAAAATACTTTTTGGTGATTTGTTACTAGTATGCACCAGGCATAGTTTCAGGCGATTTTATTTCTTTTTATAATTATTTCGCTGTACATTTTTTAAAAATATGTTTTTTTTAAGTTGCTCACGAATTACCTTAATATTTCCTTATGGTTTTTAGGATACCTAAATTTTAAGCATGCGTTAAAGGAAAATATAAAAAATAATTAATTGCAAGGCATAGTATAAGCATTCAGCATAATTCAGCATAAAGAAAGTGTATTTAGTGTTGTAGAATAATTAATAAATTAAAGATTAAATGCATGTATTCCAGCAAAGAGTTTACACTTTAAACATTTTTTGTAAAAATTACTGTTATCTTTAATATTAAATGTTTTCATACTACTTAAGTTAAAAACTAGGATATCTCCAAAACCGTTGGGGTTATGGAGTTAATTTAGAAGTACCTTTTTAACATAGAACCAAGCAAGAACCTATGTACCTAAATATCAGAAGCATTAATATTAAAAACTTACGACAAAATATTGACAAAAACAAATAAAATTCTGGAAGCTACGTCACCGGTTCATAATAGTAACAAAAAAGGTTGTACTTCAGAAATGTTCTTGTAAAAAAATCGTATCGACAAATTTTATAAGAGTTATATTTAAATTTAATTTTTAGCCAAGAAATCTCCCATTAGCGTGGTCAAATGTTTTTTAAAACGCCCTGTTACGTAGATCACACCAAAATTTCTAAAACTACTATACTCAAGGCACCTATGACACAAGTCGGTTGAAAATAAAATCTACATTCTTTTAAGTCTTGACATAGGCAATAATTGCAAGTCGATAAGACATCGTTAATCAACTATCCCCTGTTTCACAGACATCTGCTACGCAGGTTCAACCCCAGGGTGTCATGCAAGCGAATCGTACCACTCCCTAGTCTCTATTGGTCTTCGTGCTCTACCGCCAGGTTCCCTAGTTACAACGGGTTAATTTTCAGTGCACAGCAACAGCCGTCCGGTATTGGAGCTACGTGGGCCTCAAGGCGGAGTCGAGAGTTTCCTACTGACCTTCTGTACGGTCTACCTGGCCGTTAAGGACCGGCAGCTTTCAAGGTTCAATTCGGATACTAGGACTTAACACCAAGCCCCGACACCTCAAGCATTGACCCCTTTCACTACCGGCGTGGATGAGGGCGGCACTTGCTGAACTTGGATACTAGGTCACTGGTGATAGTGAACCCGACACCTCAGACGTTCGCTTTGGCGGCTCCTCCCACTCACTAGGGCACTGCGACATAAAGTTTCTCCGCGACTCCACTGCCCGCACCCAGGGGTATCTTCTAGCTTTCGCCACATGCCCCTGCGAGGCCGACACCGATTAAAAGAGGCACCTGTAACCAGCCAGGTGGGGCTCCTCTCTCCCGCAGTACCTGTTTTGACTACCACAACCACTAGACAGGTCACAGCTCGAGTCCCCAGGGGAATTCCGGGATCTCTATCACACATCTAATACCAAGGGCAGCGTCACCTTTACCCAGAGCCGAGAGATCTCCTGAGATCGGGACGCAAATCCCTTAGTTTTAAGGCCGAGTCGTCTGATCTACACCAAGTTTGTCTCGATTACGGGAACCCTGAGTCACAAAACCCAGTTCCTCCTTTCATCTTAAACAAAAAACGTGCCACTCGGCCTAGCCAGAGTCCGTTCGCCGGCTGCTGTGCTTTTACGCACAGCAGGTCCCGTTACCAGCTCTTACCACGTGGAGGTGGGGTTGGCACATGGAAAGCGAGGCAGCCAAGCTAGTCTCGGATACTAGAGCCGAAGCTCCGACACCTTAAGCGACTTCTTGCGGAACTCGATTCCTTCTAAGAACTGATAAAATGTAAAATTAAAAAGATTATATCTTTGTCAAATTATAATGAAAACACTTTTAGCTTTAACGTCAGCTTTCTTTCTGCTAAAGCAATGCCTATAGCTTTCTTAACTCAGAGAAAAGTTTTAGACAAAAATATAAATCAAAGTAAAAAATCAAATTTTTGAAATTTGATTTCTGAATTCATTTAGCAACCAAAAGATTTTTTAAACTTTAAAACATATCAGTCCGATACGAAATTTATTCTTCGCTCCACATATTTTTGCCAAAAATGCATAGATTTCGAGATAATTTAGAATTTTTAAAATAATGACAAAACTAAAAAACATTTTTTTTTAATCTTTAGACATTCAAAACTCATAATTTAACTTAAAGTTGATGTTACGAAATTATTCCTTATTACCACTTTTTTTCCTTATAATAATAGCCTATTAACCAAGATTAATCATTTAGAGAAATCCCTGGCCCTAAAGGTTTTTCTGAGTACCGTAGAAATAGCTTTTAATTGGAATAATGTCAATTAACTTTATCATATTACACAACGTCTAAGTAAAATATTTTAGAGTAATTAGGAAGTTTGGGAGCACTAATTAAGACGGATCTATAGTTGGTGAAAACTAGAGTGGCAAGACGAAATTTAAGTTTATTTAAACCCCTAATAACATAAAAGTTACATTAAAAATTTTATAAAAAGCTAAGTAATTAACTAAGTTAGTTTAACCTTTTTGAATATGGAAAAATATTTTTTGGCTATGTAGGTTTACTGATTAATTAGAATGACACCTTATCTTTTCTGTACGTTTTGCTTAACATAGTAAGTAGGCAATAACACTAAAATCTTGGACTTTCATTGTCTTTATTTGTTAATAGTTACACAACGTTTCGGTTAGTGATGTTGCTCGATCTGAGATTTCTGGGACAAACAAAAGACAAAAATATATATTTAAACATCTACAAAACGGCCACACTTCGATTCGGGTGAAAAATATTGAATTGGTGTTTTTTCAGAATTTTCGTATTGGAGTTTTCCATTTAAATAAAACTAGGTACAGTTGGAAAAATGACATGGACATGGACCAGGGTAGTTTAAGTCGATTTTATTTCTTTTTATTATTATTTCGCTATACATTTTTTAAAAATAATATTTTTCGTTATTTGTCACGTAAAAATTTTTCTTTACTCAACTCTACATATTAAAGTTGCTCACGAATTACCTTATCATTTTTTAATGGTTTTTAACATATTTAAATTTTTAACATGCGCGAAACAAAAATATAAGGAATAATTGCAGGGTATAGTAGAAGCATTCAGTATAAAAAAACTGTATATAGTGTTGAAGGAAAATCTAAAATAAAGATTGAATGCTTGTATTCCAGCAAGAAGTTGACACTTTCAACATTTTTCGTAAAAATTACTGTTATCTTTAATATTAAGTGTTACTCTTTACTACTCAAGTTAAAAACTAAGATATCTCGAAAACTGTTAGGTTTATCAAGTTAATTTAGAAGTATCTTTTTAACATAGAACTAAGCAAAACCAGAATAAAATATCAGTAGCATAAATTAAAAAGTTACGAAAAAAAATGACAAAAAAAAATAAAATTGCAAAAACTACGTCCATAATAGTAACAAAAGTTTATCTTTAAAAGTTGTACTTACCCAATGTTTTTAAAAAAAATGCTATTGCCAAATTTTTCTTTGCAGTTATGTCTATAAAAATTTTTTCCTGGCCATGAAACCCCCCTTTTATCGTTGTCTATAATTTTTTAAAACTGTAAAAAGGGGCCACACCAAAAATGTCTGCAAACTAATATACTTAAGGCACTTATGACACAAGAGGCTAAAAACAAAACTACATTTTTTTAAGTCTTGGCAAAAATACCTGTCATCGTTAACTTTTTAGAATTTGTCTGTTAGCAAAAAGTTTTTTCCCCGAAAAAGGCTAAACAAATTTTCAGGAAAAAATGGGTTAGGCCTTTTTTTTTCCAACTTTGACAGCAATATTTTTTAACACGTTGTTCAAAAGTCTCCAAATTTTTCCAAAACCCGAAAATCCACCCAATCCCACAAAATCATTTTAAATTCACTGGGATTTTTCTTATAGAAAATGAGTTTCGGTCAATTGTTTTTAAATTTGGGGTGAATTTTTTAAAACGCTGATAAAAAGCTAAGGGGAAAAACTCGCCGCCCCCTCCCCCAAAGGCCACTAATTTTTTTAGGGGGAATTTTTTTTGGGGGGAATTTTTTTAAAAAAGGGGGGCCCCAAAAAGATAATCACACCCCAATGGTTTTAAAAGGGGTTTAAAACCCCTTTCTTCAGATAACCAACCCCAAAAAATTTTTTCTTTGACAAGGCATTTTATCATGAATTTCATTCCGCCAACCGTATGGCGCCACGTGTGTTAGGGGGGGTTAAAAAAGGGGTTTTTGGGGTTTTTCACCCCTTTAAACTTTTGATCATTTTTTATGGGAAAAAACCCCCGTGATCTTTGAAGGTGATTTTGGAGGGGTTTTTTTGGGGTTTTTTCCAATGGAGACTTTCATCAGCGTGTTAGAACTATTTAAAAGCAAAGTTCAAAAACAATTTTTATAAGAAAAATTTTTGACCTTTTAGGGGGATTTAAGGAGGTAAACGGGCTTTTTGGGTTTTGTACCCGAAGAGACTTTTGATCAGCGTATTGAGATCTATAACTATGTAGAGTTTAAAAATAATTTAGAAAAACTAATTTTCTATAAGAAAAATCACCAGTGACCTTTGAGGGTGATTTTGGGAGGGATGATGGGTGTTCGGGTTTTTTGCCTGTAAATACTTTTGACCTGGGGGGGTTAATCGACCCCCCAATTTAAAAAAGCAACCTTAAAAAAAAAAAATACTATGATTAGGTCTTTCATACCTTTAATTTTTTTTGGGGGACATTTCAACAAATCGAACCAAATTTGATGGTGTCAAACTGACTACGAATTTGGGCACGGGACTTCTAAAATATAAAATTTTAAAGCTTAAATGTGGTTGCAAATAATTTTGGTTTAAACTTTAAATTCCTGAACCCAACCTTAAATTAATTGGATTCAGCGACCTTAAAAACATAAAGATATTGGTCAAGTTTTTGGGGCCCCTTTTTTTTTGGGGTGTGTAGTTATCCCTCAAATGTACAAGGTTATATAATATAACAATAAAATTAGTCTTAAATACAAAATAATTTTTATTAAATTAAAATTTTTAAAAAGTACGGGAAAAAAAAAGCCTGCAACTTCGCTTTATAAGTTTTTACGTAAAACTAAAGATATTAAGGCATATTGAAATATTAGGGTCTGGGCTTTGGTTGTTGTGGTTCTGTCTTAACGCACTTATCCTCTATTTCCGATCCATTTTTTGAAAACCCATTATTTAGCAGTCAATTATTTTTTTATTATGTTCCCTTTCCTTTTTCCTTCCCCCCTGTTGAAGCTTTTCATTCTGGGCCGAAGTGGTCCCTCTTGGGGAATATGAAGAAATTAATTTTTACGGGGAAATTAACTAAAACATGAATTTTTTTAAAACAGTTAGAAAATTTACATAACAACATCGCACAGAACTTTCAAAAAAAAACTTTACGTCGTTTTTTTATAAAAACTTTACAGATTTTACCAACAGGTTCTTAACTTATTGCAAAAATAGATATAAAGCATTCAAATAGTACCGATGGAAATTTTTTGAAACCGATCAATGATACGTCTTTAACTTTAAAAAATGGAAGTTTTATTGAAGTTAAAAAACAAAAAATATTTAAATACATTTTAATTTATACAGAATTCATCTCTTGCGGTTAGCAGATATTTAATGGTAATGTTAATATTTTTTTGTAGTACTTCATTCTCGTTTCCAATTTAAAATAGAAAATACCCCCACTGCACGCAAAAAACCTTTTAATGCTGGTAATTACTTTTTTTTTGGTGCTTTATCTTTAAATACATTTTGTTCATAAAGGTTACTGAAGTAATAAGGGTAAAGTAAATATATTTTTTATGAATATAAAATATATAATTGACAAAAAATAAAGTTTTAATAGTATTTAATTTTAGATAATGAAATTATAGAAAGACTGTAGTGTATTTTTTAGAATATAGATCCCTATTTTTTAGTAAAAAAACTATTTCTTTTTTAAACATCCCTCGATTATTAAAAAAAAATTCCTATAGAAGATCCGACCCTTTCCTATTTATCATTTTTTAAAAAAAATGTATTTAAAAAGGGCCCATTTTTTTTAAAAAATAAACATTGCCGTCTTTTTTTTAGGTTTTTTTTTTCCCTTAAGTTCTTTTGGGGAATCCCCGATTGTTGCATTGACATACTTAAGGTTTTAAACCCGGGCCCTTAAAAAAACTTCCTTCGGTTTTATATCTAAACATTGTTCCTGTCCTGCCATTTTTTTTTTTAGTTGGCGTATATTAATTTCTCACTCATTTTAAAACCACATATCCTTTGTTAATTAATTTGGGGGACTCACACCTAGGTACTTTGGGGTTAAAAAAGCAGCACACAGGTAGAATTTAAGGTTGTCTAGATAGGATCGATGAGTGAAATTGACGTCTGTCTGACCATTTGGGTACACCAGAAACTGCCTAAAAAAAGATATGAAAAAAAATTTTTCCAAAAAAATGTTTGATTGAAAAACCGAAAGACCATTTGTATTGTATTTCAAAAATAAAAAAAAATGTGTGACTTTGCTGAAATTTAATGCGTCCTAATTATACAGGGTAATCCTTAAGTATGTTTTTGATAGTGAAGGGTTATTCTAAACAATTCCAAAAAAAGTTCATAGATTATGGTTTGCAAACGGCCCTTGTTTAA
>JAHBCN010017728.1:0-18026 GCA_019359885.1 Listronotus oregonensis
TCAGACTGTGAGGATGGCAGATGTAGAGTCTGCAAAGAGGGCAATAAATATGGAAGCCCCCGGGGTTCTGTCCTGAGGCCTTTTTTTCCCTTTTATTTATATTAATGATTTACCACGGGTTTACACATCTGGTCATTATTCCCTTTAAAAATGTCACACCAAATTCCTGCCCAAAAGGGACTGTACTGAGGTTTTGGGGGGAAAGGGGGGTGCCATATTTTTTTTTTAAAAATGGGAATTTTTTCTCTGCCAATTTTTCCCTTTTTTTTTAAACCCCTCAACAAAGGTAATTTTAATTAAAAAGAAGTATTTACTTAAAAAAAAAAAGAACTAGTTACTAATCTAGTTTTATATAACATATCTGTACTTTTTTTTTTTAAAAAATAAAAAAAAAAGCAGGTACTTTAAGTACAAAAAAGGAAAAAAAAAAAATTAATTAAAGGAACCAAAACCATAAAACGAAAATATTACATCTCTAAAAATGCTTAAAACAGAAAACATAAAATCCCCCCCCCCTAAGGAACAAAAAAAAGGAAAAAAAAAATATTAAATGAAATTTAAACATTTTTTTTTCTTTGTTTTTTCTTTTTCTAAAAAATTTTCCCTTTCCCTTTTTTTTAAAATTTGGCAAAATTTACTCAAGAAAGGTCATAATTATACTTAATCATAAGTTCCGCCTCTAAGTTTTTCATGGATAATTTTTTCCCTTTTTTTTCGCCATGACATTACCATTAAACTGAATATTTCTCACTATTTGCCTATTTGCCTCCGGTAGCGTAGTGGGTGGAGTTTGGTCTCCATCCGGCGATCTGGATTCGATTCCCAAAGCCGGAAAGACATTGTTAGGTAGTTATTTAACATAATGTCCATGGTGGTACTACCGCGTTGTCAAAAAGGGGGTTTTGAAATGCAACATTTGCATGTTTCAGTGCTTGGCAAGGGGCCCGGGCAAGGGGAAAAAAGGGGAAACACCGAAAACCCGGCACTCACGGTACTTTTTTTTTGGGTTTTATATTGTATGTATAATATGTAGGATACAATGCAAATAATAATCCTTCGTGAGCTGTCATAAAAAAAAAAAAAAAAAATCATGGAGCCGAACTCTGCTATAGGAGTATGTTAAAAATTTATTGCAAACGCTAATGCGTTCAAAAACGTTTTAAATTCAAATAATTTTGAATTTTAGATTAATGGGGAAAATAAAATTTCTACTAAAATTGTAAAAAATCGGGATCTAGCCTCGCTAAGCGGGACGCGGGACTTAACTTACCAAAGGGGAAAGTCCCGCCAAAAAACGGGACGCCTGGCAACCCTACGAAGGGCCGAGACTTAGTTTGCATTAACCCCAAAACTGTATCTTAATGCCACGAAGACGTAATTTATTTTTTTTGTTGGGGTTGATATGCCGAAACATTAAACTAAGACAAACGTCAAGTTCTTTGGTGTATACTTCGACTGAGGGCTTTGTTGGAATATACATACCGATTGCTGCAGACGTTTGGCGTCAAGTGTGTTTTTGCTGCGTGGCCTTGCTGATTGCGTGTCTCAGGATGTTTTAAGGCAGACCGATTTTCCGATGGTTCCACTCCTTAATGAATTATGCCATTAGGCTGTTCGGATTGTTGCTGGCTTACCATATAGGGCTGATTGGAGGAGTGATTTTGTAAACGTTAAGGTACTAAATCTGTCATCACTTCATACTAGAAAATCTTATTTTTATTAAACAACATCTTGAAGAATACACCCGACATGAAGAAGTACCCTCCTTCAATACACATAATTTGCAGAGTTTGGTGTTGGCTCTTTGGCGTCTGAAGAGGTGTCAGGATGGTTCAGGATATTTTGCCATTCAATGTTATAATAAACTTCCTGTCCAGCTAAAAAATATACCTGGCTAGCAGTACAAAAAAAAATATTTTCTTATTAGTAAGGCCTTCTACAAATAATTTTTGGATTACCGTTATTACCATATTCTTAGTCTTCGCTAAAATGTAGTTGCGTTGTTTTACTTGCGTAATTTTAATTCATGTTATTTCTTTGCCTTTGTAAAGCCACATTTTTTTAGTTTTTAGTTTATATTTGTTATATATTTTTTTTGTTTCTTTTACTTACTGATTTGTGTATAAAAACCAATAAATTATTATTATTATTATTATTATTATTATTAGACACTCTGTATATTCAAAAGGCACACTCGATAACAAAAAAAAAATCATTGCAAATGAAAAAAGGTCTTATGATTTTTTTTTAATATCGGCATCCAAAAAATATGATCAAGAGTAAAAATTAATTGATTTTATGTACGGCTTTTTAGCTTTTTTTTTTTGATTTTGAATATACTGGGTGTGTCATAAAATTTTTCGTTTTTTTTTGGAATTTTGAGATTTGGAAATAAAAGGTCGTCTCGCAAATGACACGAATGACGAGAAGTTTAAATTTGGGAAGTTATGTAAAACCTATTATGCGCTTTAAAAATACTCTTAAAAAAAATGGGTTCCGATTAAAAAAAAAAAAACATCAATAACGTTATATCTGAAATTTGGGATGTACTGTATAAATATTTCTTTTACAAAAAAGGAGACGAATAAAAATACATATCCTAGGATCGGAGAATTATTAAAAAAAAATGTTTTGGATTTATTGAATTTATTCCAAGTTAAAAACTCCCACTGTATATGCTTCTTTATTTTTGTTATAGATTTTTTTTAAAATTATTTTTTTAATTTTAAAAAGGTTTTTTTAAAATTCGCATTGATATTTTATTTAAACTTGTCTTAAATAAAAATAGTATTCCTAGACAAAGCATCCTTAAATTAAAATTTACATAGCAAAGAATAAAATCGTACGAAAATTTAAAAAAAAATAATTAAATAAAATAAAAAATAGAAAAAAGGGCCCTTTCCCAATTTTTTTCCCCCTTTCGTTACATATAGTGTATTTAAAAAGTTAAAAAAAGAATAAACAGATATAATAACGCAACACACGAAAAAAAAAAAGAAAAGAAGCAGGAATTGTTAAAATTATTCAATTTGATAGGGTAGCTTAAATTGAAGGATAGAGCCCATCAGGTGTGTACATCGTAAATGTTTTAAAAGACATAGTTACTACAAAAATATTTAAAAGCTTAATTTATATTTCCAAAATGTCCAAATATTTTATTAAAAATGATTAATGTTTTTTTTTGTAGGAAATTGGCACGATACCCAACTAATTTAACTTGTTGGGAAAAAAGCGGGCTCAGGCCCATAAATTTTTTTCAAAGTTTCCCACCGAAATGAATGCTGTTGCCCTCAAAATTTGGCTGTGGTTACTTTTTTTTTTTTGGGTTTATCATAATTTTTGTTTGGGTAAGTAAAATATCTTAATTAGTTTAACTTAAAGGTAAAAAAAAATTTGGTCAAATACTAATAACGTATGTTTTTTGTACTGCGCAAGTAGCGAAAAATGGGGTTACCGTTAACATGCGCAGTTCAACTTTTTCAATGAACACTAGTTTTATTGAGCTTACAGTCTCAATTAGGCGAGTTTTTTTTAAAAAAGTAATTTAGCTGTTACTTCAATTTTCAGTCTCAGCTCAATTACGTGTAAGAATGTTTCGAAATGATATAATAAGTTTATTATTGATGATGTATAAATGTTGTATGCTAATGAAATTTATTTTTTTATGGAGTTATACCTTAGATAGTTATTGTTTATATTTAGTAATACTGTAATCTTTAAAGTATTGTAGGTATTACATTTTATTGTATTTTATTATTTCGCCATAGTTTCTAGGTTTTCTCTCCGCCAGGAATTTTTTTATAGTAATATTAATCCACTTCTTTTCGGTGTCTTTGAATATCAAGAATAAAGAAAGGTTTTTTTAAAGAGATTTTTATCGACTTTGACCAACTGTACTAGTTCATCTTCTGAGCTCCATTATAGTATTGTAGTTCTTCTTTTATAACATTTAGTCTTTAAATTATCCACGTTCACACTGTTGCCAAGTTTCGCCAATCGACAAAATTTCGAATTTTGAGATTAAGACTCGCATAACACTCAAGAATGTGAATCAAAACCGGTAATCGAGACTCATTTGCGACATTTGTCAATTGTGAGATTTTTTAGTTGAGACTGGAGAATGGACCTTCAGAGTTTAAAATACCACTTTCTTTGTCTACCCTCTGAATTTTCTGATAAATACGCTAAGAAAGCTTTTAGAATATATAGACTACACACAACACACAACTACACACGCTGGGATTTTCTGTTTTTACAAATATTAAATAGGTTTCCTTCTAAAAGAAAACATTAATTGCAGCAACATACTTTAACTGTAAAACAATTATTTGAAACAAAAAATGCCAATTTTTTTTATTTTTGGCAATAAAAATTTCCGACTACAAAAACACCTCTAAAACACAGGAGTGTATCACTTTTTTTGACTTCTCTTCTTTTTTTGAAAAAAAAACGCTTAGTTTTTAAATATGCAGCAAACCCCCATCCGCAATTCCTTGGGGACGAATTCCACCCGGAAATCTTAATTGGAAAGGGGTCGAGTTCACTTTGTTTAAACTTTTCGATTTTTTTTATAAAAACCCTTTTTCTGACATTAGATTTCTTGGTGGTTTTCGAAATACAGTGTGACCAAAAAAAAAAAGGGAGAAAATCTAATTTTTGGTGCTTAAAAAGATTTCTAAAAGGGTCGGACTCGTTTACTTTTATTTTAAAGGAAAACATTTTCACGCTAAGGTGTAATCCCTAACTGCAACCCTTGACAAGGGTCATTCCAAACTCTAAAATCTAAAAAGAAAGGGGCAAGTAGCACCTCGTGAAGGTCTTTTTTTTTTCCTCTGGACATACTTTTTTCGACCCTGTGCTAACATCCTTTAGCAAATCAACATCATTTTTTACCGAAATGGGTAAATATTTTTATATAAAAAGGAAAAATCCCTAGGAGTATTTTACATGGGTAACTCCGTTTAAAGACAGTTGAAAACTCTGATTCCTCTGTTTTTTTTACAGGGTTGTACCATTTATAAATTTTTTAAAACCAATTATGTGTAAGGGTTATTATTTTAAAAAACAGGGCTTTATTTTTTAAATACCTTTTACTTTTTTTAAAAAAACGAATATAGCCATTTCGTGTATTTTTTTTTCGTAGAATTCAATAATTTAATCAGAAAAACATTTGAAACAAAAACAAAAGAGTTACAGCACAAGGGATATATTTTTTATCTATAGATAGAGATTCTCACGAGGAATGCGGTGATATAGGGGTTTCTGGGTTTATTTTCTGTGGTTCTGCTGCAATTGTCTAAAAACTGCATGATACCATAAACATAGTTTTACCTGAAAAAACCTGGCTGCCACAGGTTACAGGTGCTTATTTGTCAAAGTCAAGAATTTTAAAAATACGTTTATTACTTTTTGGAGTAGTTTTGTAATGAGGTTTTCGTCAGAAGAACGACTTCAAATTATATTATATGCTAAAAATGATATGATATATCTTTTTCTAAACCAAGCAGCAAAATTACAATAAACGGAAAAAATTAAAATACAATACGAGGTAAAATATGGTGGTAATAAGAATACTTATAACAAAAAATTATATTACTAATAATTTAAATGTTCCATATGACCCCCGTTATTTTCGAATCATGATCTATAACTCCTCCTTAGCCTTTCTAAGTTCGCCAATATTATTTGAGGTTCTTGTTTAAAACGATTAATTTCATTTACAATTTTTTTTCTCATTTCTTTCGTGTTTGTGTTCCCATTTTGATAAACGACATTCTTCAATGACCCCATAGAAAAGTGTCCAAATTTAATATCTGGACTTTGGCCATCTAATAGTGCCATAACGTTCAATCCACTGATTGTATCGGTGATTAAGATACTGCACAACTTGACGAACAGCATGGGGCGGCGCTCGGCAATTCTTCTAAAATGTCCTCAATATCATTTTCAAAAAGATTGAGATACCTTCCTCCAGTTAAGGATCCCTTATAGAATATTGGCCCGACAATTCTATTGTTAAGCACACCACACCAGACATGAAGAGAATACCTCCCTTGGTATTTAATCTTGAAATTTCCCGGAATTTTGTCTTGCCCAGCTGTGCGTATTGCGTCGGTTAAACATTCCAGATGTAGTGAACGTAGCTTCATCCATCCAAAGAATCGTTTGAAACAGTAGGATCGTTATCTTGTTCATGGATTAAAATTTGGGAAACAATCTAAAAGCGAAGTTCCTTTTGTTCACGTGTTAAATGCTGCACTGGAAGAACGTAATATGGAAGATATTTAAAATATTTCAGCGTTCTTTGAACCGGTTACTCTTCTTACAGGGCCATACCTCAAGTCTCTAACTGCGTCAGTAATTGACTTCATGGGATGCAAAGTAAAATAATTTAGAATAGCTCGATCCCGATTTCTTTTTCTCATTGCAGTCCTTTTTCTGATATGTAACGATTTTGTTTCTTCGAATAAGACCTTCAGTTTTTAAATCGTTTTTACTGATATATTTAGGTGGAAATTTGCAACATATCTTCGTTGTGTTTCCCTGGCGTTTTCTCCATATTTATAATAGAGAGTTATAATCTGAAGCCGTCCTTCTGATAAAAAACCTCATTATAAAACAACTCCAAAAAGTAATAAACGTATTTTTAAAATTTTTGACTTTGACAAATAAGCACCTGTGACTTGTGGTAGCCAGGTTTTTTTTAGGTGAAACTATCTTTATAGTATCATGCAGTTTCTAGACAATTGCAGCAGAACCACAGGAAATAAACCCAGAAACCCCTATATCACCGAATTCCTCGTGAAAATCTCTATTTATTGCCAGAAAAATATACGGGGTATTCCATTTAAAAAATACGTCACTCGTGCTGTAACTCCTTTGTTTTTGTTTCAAATGTTTTTCTGATTAGATTATTGAATTATACAGAAAAAAAAAATTAAACGAAATGGCTATATTCGTTTTTTAAAAAAGTACAGGTGTGTTTAAAAATAAAGCTCTGTTTACTTTAAAATAATAACCCTGTACATGCTGCAATAAATTTGATTTTTATACATTTTTAATAAAATATATATTTTTTCTCCTAAACTAAGCTGCACCTAGAAAAAAACCAAAATACATTCTACGTCAGGCATTATTGCAAAATTAAAAATTTCAGTGGCGTGTCTATATTTTTCACAATAATATTAATCTAGTGCCTATGCGCATGCCCCTGGCGAGGTGAATAACTTTTTATTTAGACTAAAACATGATCTTTAAGAAACACTGTAAACATTCAGAGTTTGACAAAAAGAAGACATTATGATTGCTCGATTATTACAAATAAAAACAGAAACAAAAATGATAAAATTTAACACCCTGTATTTTGAAAAGGAGACATTTTTTTCATAAAACCATTTATTTAATCACCCCCTTGAGTATTTTAGATTACTTAGAAAATATCCTGTATATAATAATTTTTGTCGGTTCAAATAAATGGTTTAAATGCTACTTTCAATTTTAAAGTTTTAAAATATTTTAAAGTTATAGATAAATCATAACGATTTCCTGCACCGAAAATATGCACCGTTCCTATAATAGATTAATTTGTCTGTTTATTCATGTGTGCAGTCAAAACCTGGCTTCAAATATTTTCAGATACCTAATCCAAATATCTATTTTTAAATTAAAATTTTGTTTATTTATATCTGGAACGGTTTAGTTATTTCCGCAATTTACGTATAATATACTGCAAATTGAAAAATGATTCAATTTGTCACAATTTTCCTACGTTAATATAACTAGGCTTTTTATGTGTTTTGTAATCTGCTAAGAAAACATATACATATTTTTATTTAATATAATTATCTAATACACACAGATAGATAAAGCACATATACCATGTACCGGTTTATTCAAAGGGGACTAGATGGGCCGCTTTTTTGACTCTACCTGTACCTTTATTAAAAAAAACGAAAATAATCATTTCATATCATTTTTTCCACCGAATTCAAAAATGGTGATTCAAAAACAATTAAAAATTAAATTGTTTTTTTCAAAACGAGATCAAGAACCCCTTGGACGGATTGCCTTTGCAAAACTACAATATAGTCTAGGAAATAAATCGAAAATTTTTAAGGCCAGCAAATATCGAGATGCGGTTTTCTGCATTATGTTCAGTAAGCTCCCAAAAAAAAGTCTATATGGTGTGGTTATGCCATTTTTTGAAAAATACATTCTGGTGCAATAAATGCATTTTGCAATTGCATAATTCCCGCAGAGCCACCCCCGAGCGCCCCCATGTAATTCTAATGCCAGAATTGAATTCGGCACCCTCGAAAATCATTTTCGGCAGATTTTCATGGACGCTGCTATTCCCCCCCCAATCACCCCGGGCACCCCCGCAAAGCCACCCCGGAGTGCCCCCGGGTAATTCTAATGACAGAATTAAATTCAGCATTCCCGAAAACCACCCGTGTAACGATTTTCAAGCGATGTTTTCGAGTTTCCAGTCGCTTTTATAATATTGCAAGTGCAAAATGCATTTATTGCACCAAAACGCATTTTTAGAAAAATGGCATAACCACACCATATAGACCTTTTTCCTGGAAGCTCTCTGAACACAATGCAGAAAACCGCATTTCGATATCTGCTGGCCTTCATTTTTTTTGTATTTTGGTCGATTTTGATCTAAATGCCCTGGACTAATAATTCTATTTGGCAGGATGTCGCTCCAGGGTTGGAAAATAGCCATTTTAAGTTTGAACATAGAAAAAATATTTCCTTTCGTAATTACTTATCCCTTGAGATGTAGTAATAACGTACTCCATGAGAATTATTTGAAAAAAAAAATCGCGTATGAACAAAATTACGCCAAGAACGTTGAACAATTATATTTTTACTTTTCTGGGACGTGTCCCTTAAACTTCAGTTTTAATTCATACGTTCAACAATGGGAACTTAAATTTAATAAAAGTCATATCTTATTGGTTTTTCACACATATAGCATATATACACAGTAAATAAAAATTAAAAATTTATTAGAAATAAAAAAATATTACGAGAAAATATAATGGATTTGAATGGATTTTAATCCTTTTTATAAATTAACAAAAACATTTTAGCTGCGACCACCTGCGTCTGTTGTAGTGAGAGATTTGATTTATTTGCTATTTACAAACACCAAGATTGTATAGTGGGACTAGTATAAGAATAAAAATTCGGTGTTTTAAAAAAAAAACATAAAAAGTAGCTGAAAAGGTTTGATTTTAACTGGCGGCCGCCTTTGGTTTTTATACGGACTATTTGGGCGTTACAATGACTGTATAGGCCGTAACGGCCATCCAAT
Organism: Listronotus oregonensis; assembly: GCA_019359885.1. Lineage (NCBI taxonomy): Eukaryota > Metazoa > Arthropoda > Insecta > Coleoptera > Curculionidae > Listronotus > Listronotus oregonensis. The sequence continues at coordinate 9,326 of JAHBCN010017728.1, forward strand.
AGCCCGGATGTTACACCAATGGATACGTTTTTAGCGGATCATTTAAAAAATGTAATTTATCAACGGCCCAATAGATTTATCGGTGGGCTACAGCAAAACATTGTAAAGGAAATTGGCAGACTTAATCAGGATCAAAATTTTTTAAGGGAGTCTGGAAAAGGGAGCATCGCTCCTGTTTCGAAAATAAAGGAGGACATATCGAACATTAATTTTATTAAGATACGTGGTGTTCCAAAGATTTATTATAATTTTTCTTATATCGTATCTATTTTATATGTATTAGTTTAGCAATAATAGATTAGGGGGTTCAAAGTTAAAGTGAACCAATCCATATTCTAAAATTCTGGACCCAACTCATTAAAGTGATAGCATATTGCTTATACATAAATTCCCATACATAATAAAGTTATTTAACTTAGGCATAAATAAAAAGTAGTTGACAAATAAGGCAAAATATAAAGTTTATTTAAATTAAATATCTAAAAAAACCTTTTTTATTGTATTTTTTTGGTCTTGGCCCACTTTCGCTTTGAGCCCCACATGTAGTTACAAAAAAAAAACTACCATATGTAACTTTTTCGTGCAAAACATGAACATTTTTTAAAACTTGATTATTTTGGTTGTCTAAAGGGTGAACAGGTATCCGTATCAATATGTCATATCTTAATGGCTCGGTAGACGAACATTCTTAAATTTAAAGTAAAGTAAATAGACGTATTTACGGTTTCTAAATAAAGTAATAAGCTTAGCGGAGCATTCTATTGCCCACAAATAAAACATAGCTACTGTTTTCATTTAAACAGTAATCTCAGTTTTTTTACTGCAGAAGCAGGAGCAATTTGCCATGCGCTGCAATGGGCCATAACACAAAACTACCAAAATATAATAATATGTGCTGACTCTCAATCAGTCTTACTAAACTTAAACTTTTTTTCAATAGATCAAAGTTTTTACCCACACTGATGTATCACTAAAATATTTAATATTATTTACCAATCACATAATAAAAATTTATATTTTTTGTGGACAAAGTCGCATTCCGGGATAACCGGGAACGAAGCCGTTGATAAATTAGCAAAAACATCAAACTCAGATGAATATGATAATACAATAATCATACAGGATTTATTACCACTAATAAGACAAAATATTAAAAACAAGTGGAACCAAGAATGGCAAAAGTATGGATAGGAAACAAATACATTTTATTATAAAATCCATTCTACAATTCCAGCCACCCACTGGCATTACCGAAATAACATACCTCGAAGAATTACGAATGTGATAAGCCGTTAAATAGGGCTAAAAGAAACACCTTTATGTGTGTGAAATGAATATGGCGACTTAAATCATATTTTTTATAACTGTGAAATAAACAATAATACACCAAAAATCTAATACATTTTCTTATACAAAAACAATTTTTCTTGCCATTATGGCTACCTGAAATTCTTCAAAGTAGCGACACCGAAATATTCTTGTATTTATGTAAATATCTAAAATCTGTAAATGCAAACATTTAATATGATCACCCTAACCTTTGTATATTACCCAATAGTACTATCCTTTTTACCTGTGGTCTATCAAGTAATGTGCTTATTTGTAAAGTCGCCCTGATCGACCCCTGGGCGTGACGTGTGTGACCCTGTCAATATATCCTATTGCCAGTATAAAAGTATTTCCGTGGCTAAAGCACTCGTTTGCAAGACCAAAAAAAAGACGTATTTAAATTAAAAATATATTATTTTAGATCAAAAGATATATAGAAATCTCATAATAGGACACTCATTTAAAAAATATATTAAGATGACCCTTAGCAGTTTTATTTGATGCTTATTTGTCTTTCATTTATTATTTTCGGATTCGGCGGGAAAAATTATATAATATAACATATAAGAAAGGGTCAAAAAAGCAGCCTGTACATCGATGTTTTTGCTAATAACATATAAAATAATACCAATTAAACAAATTGTCTGTATTGAAATAGTTTGGAAAACATTTTTTTTATAGTCGATATATACTTTCTTGATTTTTATCAATTTTTTTTAATGGCCAACTAAAATACATTTAAGCATTTTAATGGCATATTAATCTTAATTTAAAGGTTGCACCATAAAACTTATAAATTAAAAAATAAATCAAGAAATATATAAGCCAAAATAAATAATATTTAAAGTGTACGACATACGAGTAAACTAATATTTTAATTTAAGCATTATTAAAGTCATAGTTCGGTCCCACTTAGGACAAAAAAAGTAAGTAATACTGTATTATTTATTATTTATAATTTTCCATTACGGCCTTAAAAATATATTCTTTATATCGGTTGTCTTAAAAGACTATGGTATAAATTTTATAAAGTAATACCGGCCCCACTCGTGGATAAAATCCTTGGAGGAAAAACTGCGCTAACCTGGCCTGGCCAGGATTTTCGGAGTGTATGTGTGTGATCAGTTCTCTGAACTGTGCAGGTCGTCGGCGCGGCCTGCACAGTTTTCTCACTGAGGATTTCCTTAATGTGTTTGGCTGGTAAAAAAAATTAAGATTGGAAACTCGACTACCTTAAAATTTCCTTAATGTAAAATAATCCTATATTTTTGCGAATTTAGGCGATAAAAAAGAATTTAAAAAATACAGAGTTATAAGAGAGCCAATATTTTCAAAGTTAATTTTGCCACAAAAAAGTAAGTCCTTTTTTCTATACATTTGTAAAATAATTTGTTGATATTTTTTAAAATTTTATCTTGGGACACATATTGAAGACCTAATAATAATGTACCCTAGGTGTCTTAAGTGTTGTATAAGGTCGTTTATATTATTGATGCGTAAAGATTAATAGGTTTGTAGACAAAAGAAAGAAGTTTTAATAAGTTAAAGTATGTTTTGCTTCTTTAATACCTAATCAGGCGCTTTAAAAGAAAAAGTACATGCATTTTAGTTGTCTCTACTTGGTTGATTTAAGAAGGCGTTGTGTACATGACTAATGGATTTAAGTCGGTAATTTACCGTCCCTAGAAGTGACATCCTTTTTACTGAAAAAAATAATAATACAAAGTGTTATAGTGCGGCAGATTTCTACCTAAATTAATAACAGTATTTTTTTAAGACTGTTTAAAAAAAATCGCAAGGCGATAAAAAGATTTGCAAAGCTTTGGTGGTTAAATTTTTGTCAATTTATAAAATAAAATTCATAACGCACGTTCGACCGACCATAACTTCTTTTAAAAGATTATTCGAAAAACACTGTCTTAACTTCTTAGGATTATTTTCCATACGGTTTCTAGCATGAAATGAGTAGAAATTTTTGCACTATATTTAAAGAAAAAACTAAAATTATCTGTTTATTTTAGTATCTTTTTGCCGTTATCCTCGCTTCTGACAAAACGTGATAAAAAAAATAAAACAGAGTGGATTCCTTGAAAGATAAAAAATTTCGCAGCTCTACTAAGTAATCTTTTTTTACTACATTTATTTACGTACGTAAAATTAAAACTTAATTTCTACGCTAACTGCGCAATACTGCACATATTGAAGCAAACTGAAAAGAAATTGCATAAAAAAACACTGTAAATACTGAAGTCCTCACCTTATTAAAATTGATATTTTAAGTAAGAACTACATAATTTTCAATATATATTATACTAGGTTAAAAGCATAAATTAGGAAATTAAAAATAAAGATGAAAGTTGCTAGTCTTGCTCCTTACGAGGTAGGTTTGAAAAGTTCGTGCAAAAATAAAAACTACTTACTTGTTTGAGGTAAACCTTTTTTATTTTTCTACATAGTCTCCTTTTAGGCTTATACACTTCGTCCAACGATGTTCCAGTTTGTTCATCCCTTCCAAATAATAGGATTTGTCCAAGTCTGCAAAATATCGATCAGTGTCTGCAATCACTTCCTGGTTTGAATAGAATCTTGTCCCGCCAGCCATTTCTTTAAATTGGGGAACAAATAGTAGTCCGAGGAAGCCAAGTCTGAAGAATAGGGGGGATGTGAAACGAGTTGGAATCCTATTTCCATTAATTTTGCGACCACAACTGCTGAGTTGTGTGCTGGTGCGTTGTCGTGATGGAAAAGGACTTTTTTGTGGGCCAATCGTGGGCGTTTTTCTTGCAGCTCGGTTTTCAAACGGTCCAATAATGATAAATAATATGCACCTGTAATAGTTTTACCCTTTTCCAGATAGTCGATGAGGATGCGAATCCCAAAAAACAGTCGCCATAACCTTTCCGGTCGAAGGAACCGTGTTCGACTTTTTTTGGTGCAGATTCCCCCGTGGTAACCCATTGCTTAGATTGTTGTTTGGTCTCAGGAGTATAGTAATGAATCCATGTTTCATCCACAGTGACGAAATGACGCATAAAGTCCTCCGGATTCTTCTAGAACAGCTGCAAACCATGCTTGCTACACTTCATTCGATTCCGTTTTTGGTCAAGCGTGAGCAATCGTGGCACCCATCTTGCGGATAGCTTTCTCATGTCCAAATGTTCATGTAAAATATTATGTACCCGTTCAGTCGAGATGCCCACAGCACTAGCAATCCCATGTACCTTAACTCTTCTGTCATCCATCATCATATCATGGATTTGATCAATTATTTCTGGAGTCGTGACCTCCACAGGTCGTCCAGAACGTTCAGCGTCACTTGTGCTCATATGGCCAGTCCGATAATTTTGAAACCACTTGTAAACTGTTCTAATTGAAGGTGCAGAGTCACCATAATGTTTATCAATCTTCTCTTTAGTCTATTTTACCTTTCATAAAGTAATGTTTAATCACCACACGAAATTATTTTTCGTCCATTTCTTGAAAATCACTCGATTTCCTTGATTCACACGAATGCCAAACACAAAGAAATAGACCAATACGGCTGACACTTGGTGTGCGTTCATTCAACAGATGCTACTAACTAAACATGACCTTGATACGCGCCGGTGGTGCCATCTCTCGGACTTTGCACGGATTTTTCAAACCATCCTCGTATATTAAAATAACTTTCAGACTGGCTTTGTTTTTTTGTTAGCTTGGATTAATTAAATAGGTGGACACGATTTTTATAACTTTGATAAAAATACTCTTTTTTTGGCTTTCACAGGTATTTATTATTACAACTTTTCACAGAAATGGCTTAGCACGTCTCATTTTCAGGCACATGCTTCTTCTTCTTATTAGATGTATGATGGTTATTCAGAAATAGTGTACACTATTTTACACTTTTTTACGTAAGAGCTCTTATTGGACGTATATTTGAGGACAACTTGTTTACAAAAAGTGTAAACTTTTTCTGAATAACAAACAGAACTTATATCAGCTATGTTTGTTATTCAGAAATAGTGTACACTATTTTACAATTTTTGTAAGTAAATCGCTCTTATTGAAGGTGTTATTTAGGACTGGGTATGTAAAAAGGGAAAAATAGTCTAAAAAAAAATTTAAAGAACAAAGCTATTTAAGGGTCATTGAAATAATATTTACCTAACCACAAGACCGAAGAGGTATTAACATAGCATTTTACGAGCCTTTAAAGACCGTTTTATTGTTTCCTATAGTTTAATTTGTTTTGTTATATATGCGTACGATTTATTTGAAAGTCACAAGCTTGATTTATATTTGAGCAAGTCCAAAAAGAATATCTTTGTATTTTAAGTACCAATTTGGAAGTTAAAATAAAGGTCGGGCTTCTCATGTTTGCTGTGTAAGTTACGTACATGGAAAGAGAGGCAAGGTGGGCCACCTACAGGCTCTACCAAGCGGTCAGCAATAAACCGCAGGCGTGTCACATAGAGAGTACCAGTCTCCTCAGGAGTGTCCTGACCTGTGGCAGACTGGAAATGCCCTCAGACATAATGCCTACAACAACCAACTACAACCGACCGTTCAGTGTAGTCTGCCCACAAAGGGAGGACTGGAGTCAGAAAACGACCGACTTGCTGCGGGCTGACATCTGTTGGTACACCGACGCGACGGCTCCAAAACCAAAAACGGTGTTGGAGCTGGAATATATGGACCGAAGCCGAGGGCAGAGTTTTCTTCGGCCTGGGAGCTCTCGCAACCATATTTCACGCCAAGTTATTTGCTATTGAGATGTGTGCTAGACCGCTGGTTGATTGGCACTGCATACGAAAGACAGTCAAAATATTCTCCGACAGTCAAGCAGCTCTTAAGGCTCTTGAATTCAGCCGGTGCAATTAGAAAACCATCTGGAATTGCTAGGATGCGCTGACCAAATTGGGTCAAAACTACAAGGTTCCCCTACTGTGGATACCTCGACACACCGGCCTAAGGGTAATGAATCCGCAGACCTACTTGCCAAAAGGGGGGCGGAAACAAAATTTACAGGGCCGAAACCGGTCATCGGTATATCTTATGGAACGGCCAAGCAGTTCATATCAGCTTGGACACAAAGAGAAAATCTTCAGTACTGGCATGGACTCAGACACTCGAAGGCCTTCATAAGCCCACCGAACCAACAATGTACTGTCAAACTACTGGATCAATCAAGGGTACACCTTAAAACTTAAGTGGGATTGTACACGGGATACTGCAGATTAAAATACCACATGCACAAGATCGGCCTAGCGGAAGACGCCGAGTGATGCATGTGCATGGAGGGGGATGAATTGGCAGAACACATACTGTGTTCGTGCCCAGCACTGGCACGACTAAGATTCGCAATTCTCGGCAATGACACCTTGTTGCTGAGGGAGGTGAAAGATCTCTCTCCCAACAGGATCATCAGATTTATTAGGAGTCTGGACCTGGTGGGAGAAATATAAAAGGGTGTAAGCCACAATAGACCGATCGGTCGCGGTGGAAGGGTGTTATACCCACTCACTTTAAACACCTACTATGGATACCTGAAGATAACGGCCTAGAGGGTAATGAATTCGCAGACCTCCTTGCCAAACGGGAGGCGGAGACAAAATTTACAAGGCCGGAACCGGTCATTGGTATATCATTTAGAATTCCAAGTAGTTCATATCAGCTTAGACACAAAGAGAAAATCTTCGGTACTGGCATGGACTTCCAGGTCTCAGACACTCGAAGACCTTTATGAGCCCACCGAATCAACAATGTACCGTCAAACTGCTGAAGCAATCAAGGGCACACCTTAAAACTCTTGTGGGACTGTACACGGGACACTGCAGATTGAAATACCACATGCACAAGATCGGCCCAGCCGAAAACACCGAGTACCGCATGTACATGGAGTAGGATGAATCGGCAGAACACAGATAAAAGATCACTCTCCCAACAGGATCATCAGATTTATTAGAAGTCTAGACCTGGTGGCAGAAACATTAAAGGGTGTGAGCCACCCACTTTAAACCTAACCTAACCTAAGTTGTCACGTGAATTTAGTGGAGTGAATGTATTGCAAGAAAAATTCTGTCGTTGCTGTTTTTGTAGTGTGAAGAGTACATTCTCTCCACACTGACCATATAAGTGATTACTACTTCTGTATTACTCAACCAAAAGGGTATTCAAAAGAGCAAGGAGGCAACATTATCGTTGCAAATTTTCTTTCCGCACTTAGGCCAGTTCCTCATATTCAAGAACTAGCGGTATCGATAGCGCCTTTTAACCTGAATAACATATTACCCGATGATTTTAATTCTTTATCAGAATGTTCTCCTACTTTCTCGAAACAAGCAAGTGAATAACTTTGAATAAATTAAATGGTTTGGTATGTACACAAATCGGAACTTCTTGGTTCAAACCTTAAACAGGAGCAGCTGTTAGATAAAAACACAATAGTTTTATTTTACCGAAAACGAAATTAAAATTGTCATGTAAGATTTTATAAAATAAAAGGACTGCTATATGTCTGTTGGATTTTTATGCTTTAATAAATGAGCTTAAAGTAAAGCATCTACTTTCGAGGGGTGTACTCTCATAGATTTGTCGAAATACAGCCTAAAAGCAGTTTTACTTCATTATCAAAACAAATAACTATCTATTTTTTAGCTCATTCAGAGACTTTGAAAAAAACCTACGACAACTTAGCAACCATACTAAATAGTATGGTGGGTATTTGTCGAGATTTTAATTATTTGCCATTGTTAATCCAAAAAGGGTGTTTTTTCCGCCTTTTCATATTAAGCTTGGACTAATATAATGAAAATCTTGGTCAAAACCATGGACAACAAAAAAAAGTGTACAGTTAAGGGTGCAAAACTAAAAGGCATATTTAAAGGACTTAAAATAAAAAGCTTTTAGGAAAATTACGGTTCTTAAAAAAAAAAATAAAAATAATTTTTGGGGGGTTGGGGAAAATTTTTTTTAAGTAAAGTGTAAAAATTTTTTTAACAACAGAAAGATAATAACTGTAAGAACTTTTTAGATAAACTCTTGGGAAAACCCATGAAATCCCCCGGGGGTCCAGTGACCTTAAAAAAACATTTTTTACACTTTCCCCTTTTTTTTTTTCTGTAAATTTAAGACCAGTAATTGATAAATAAGAAAAAATAATTAATCAGGGCAACGGAAAAAATACCAGGGGTCAGGAGGCTGAAACCTTAATTTTTTTTTATTTACAGGAAATTTTTTTCCCTTGTTTTTATTTTTTTTTTCTTTTTTTTTCAATTACTTTAAAATTTTTAAAAATTAGGAAAAATTATTTTTTTTTCACTGGATAAAAAATTTTTGGGTTTCAGGGTTTTTTTTAAAAGTTTTAATTATTTTTTTTTGTTTAAAAATT
>JAHBCN010017729.1:0-18048 GCA_019359885.1 Listronotus oregonensis
CTAATATTTTCTTAAATGTACTTATTTCTTATAAAAAGCGTCGTTTTCTGACCTGAGAAACTTGAGTAGAAGTTTCGTGTGGCTTAAACTCCAACGTTTGATTGTTGGCCTCGCGTGCACTTCGGTATTTGTCCTGCAAAGTCCGCGTTCGTAAATGAAATTCCTCGGGCTGGTTGCTTTTCGTGGACGCCAGCGTGCCATTTTGGTTTTCCAAGAGCACTGCCAACGTGTCTACTTCCTCTTTTTCTGAAAACGTAAATAGGAACAAGATTATATTTAAAGAACGATTATAACCATGGTCTACTATTGTTTTGATTGATCTTTTAAAGATTTAAAAAAAAATACCACATTTGTGTGTGTCTAAAGTACTGACCGGACAAAGGGTATCAGATGCGCAGTTTAAAAGTTAGATTTTATGGGCGAAATGTGTCCCTGCGCTGTGGCGGCAGATAAAATCTTTAAAGGCTGCGCAGAACGGACTGGCAGACCGATTTTATTTACACATTTGTTTTTGAAGGTCGTTGTCCAGTTCCGTACTTTATTTTGTATAGATACAGGAATTTATAAAATTGATATTTTTAAATAATGTTGTGATGTTATTAATGTACTTTTAATAAACCAAAGTAGTTATGTATTTTTTATAATAGAACAAATTCATTATTTGGTAAAGCAAAAGAAAAATGAAAATTTTCTTGAAAACGTATGTAATAATTTTGTATTAGGCATGCATTTTTTTACATAAAATAAAAATATACAGGGTGCTTCGTGTAGTAGATATGATGTCAACGACGATTTTTTTAAATTAAAACCCCCATATTTTATTGCAGATTTATAATCTCCAAGAAGAGCTGATTTTAAAAATACAAAAATCTTATGACTTTAATTGACAATTTTGCAGGTGCAGGGTCTTAATTTTTTTTTTTCTTAACTTTGTGTGAGTGGGTGCCAGCAATACTTAAAAACGGTTTTTAATATCTGTCTTGTAACTATGGTAATACTGGTTATGCCGACAAAATAATATTTTTGTCAAGTATTTGGGTAATATTATTAAATTACTTATGCATTTATCTACTTCGCAATGGATAAATATCATTATGTACGCAATGCTTTAACACACTGTAACTACGAAATTGCCACATGGAGATTATAAATCTGAGAAAATTATCAATTTTTATTTGCCTGCAAATAATGAATTTGTTCTATACATTATGTACAAACTGTTTATTTATTGTCAACACATATACACTTACTTAATACGACTCACTGCTATGATCAACTTTTATCGGCGTTCTAATAAATGAGGTTTTGATGGAAACGAATAAAATTTTATATTTGACTCAGTTTTACTGTATTATGACTAGGGCCCGGATTTCGGAACGAGCTCGTTCCCTATACGTTTTTTATACGTATAAGGAGATATTAATTATAAATAAATTTAAAAAAATATGAAATAATAGCATAACAGCAATGTTTTACAATTTATTTGCATAACATGATATAACTAACGTCTTTTCAAAGTTGGTTTCGGTAAAATTTTTTTTTTTTTTTTTAATTTAAAATATCTCTGTCTAAAAAGCTTTTTTCGGCATCACAGCTTGTAACTGAGTAAAACGAAAATGATTTTACAAGTCGTCTTTTATTTTGTAGTGCCTGAAATATTTTTTGTTTCTAAAATTCCTGGATTTCTACCCAAGATTTTCGTACAAAAAATTTTTTAATTTGTCACCAATTTCATAAGGAACAAATTTAAGCTTGTCTATAGTGATTTGAAATACATGAAATGGAGGCACTGGGGGGACATTTTTTTTTTATAAGTGTTTAATCACATCCGGAAGATATCCAAAATTTTCAATTATTTATTTTTTTTTTCACACTTAAAGCATCATTTTGTAAACTGTCGATACATTTTTTTACCACATTATAATTTATATGGTAATATGTAACTGCTGATTCCCCACCTTGTAATAGCAGGTTGTGGCGGTAATGCGACATTGGGACACATATCTTTAAATTTCGTAATACGCGCAGGTGACTTAAGAAAAACTTTTTAACCTTGATAACTAAAGTATCAATAAGTGGATAAAAGTTACGTACCATTTCGCATATTCTATTTGGAGCATGAACTAAACAATGAAGCAATTTGGTAAAATGTTATTTTAACAGTCGTCCTGCATTCAGCATATATGCAGCACTATCCGAAAAAAACAACGCCACTTTTCTGAATACTAGTGACTGACAGTAGTAAAGTAATACTTTCTACTACATACTTTGTTATTGTCTCACTATTGGTTTTAGAAAGAAATTTACTGTTAATTAAATATGAGTTTTCAGGTTCGTGATAACTTAAAGGTGCAACTATAATATTAGCAACATATCTACCCTTCATATCAGTGGTTTTATCGACACTAAACCATTACTTTTTTCCTTCCAGATTGTGTCGTATTTTGTCCATAGTTTTTAGATATTCCTTATCAACATAGTTTTATGCAAAGTTGATTCGTCTGGTACTTTTCTGTGATAGTGTTTTTTCCAAAAATGTCCTCGTGGACCGCTAATTTATTTATGAAGAAGAATATCAGCTGCAATGAAAGCTTTACACAAATCCATGTAGATTTGGATGGCCCCGGAAAACTTTGCATAATTTCTAAATGTTGTGGACCTTAACATGTCGCTCAATTTGATATGGTTTTGTAAAATAAATTCAGAATTACAAATTCTGCACAAAACTCCAACTGTACCATTTTCTTAAGCCTGATTTGAAAACCAAGCGTAATTCAATGCGGATGCCTCTCACAAAACCTTAAACTTATTTTGGATTGGGGCGCCAAAAATCTTGCTCAGTTTAATACCTTTAAACCACAGGCAGGTTCGCTGTCGCGAAAAAAGTCTATCAATGCTCATCCGTTACATATGAGCGACAAAGTTTTGCAGAACAAAGAGTAATTTATTCTTGTCGGCGTTACTTTTAAGAATAACCCAACTGGCACAAACACATTACATCCATTCAGCAGTTTCAAAAAGCTTGATTCCTCTTTCGTACCAGAAAGTATTTCTCTTCTTCCAATCTGTATAATCTGTATGTATCCCAAATTAGACCTCCTTTGGAATATTGTTCTTATGTCTGTGGAATGGCGTCACCTACAACTCATTCAGAGAAGAGCTGTTTGTCTTATAAAAATCCCCCGGTCACAGAAAAGCTTCGTCCTCTTACCCACCGACGAGCTGTGGGGATATGTCCTCTTCTTTAGGGGATTTTCACGGCTTCGCTTAGAGGAGTTGGCCACTATAATTCCTCTGGCAGCTACCAACGAAGCAACCAGTGCATTTTATTGCATCCTTTTACGTTTAACTAGAAGGCCCTGAATCACCCGCTGTAGTTTCTTCATCCCTAGAGTGTCCAGACTATGGAAACTGCTACCCGCGAAAGGTTTCCCTTATTCTTCCAGTCTCCAAATATTTAAGTCCCGTGTGAACAAACTCCCTCTCACCACACTTAAGACACCCAGGGTTCGTTAGTGCTTGGGCCACAGCCTTCGTGGACTGTCCAAAGATAAAAAACACCTCTTTCACTTTCAAATAAAAAAGTAGAATATGGAAGGACTTCATATTTTTTACTTGTAATTACTATTTATTTGCCTGTAAGCGACTTATACCTGTTTAAATATAATAAATTATTTTGGCACAAATATAATATGATTTACCCTATGTAACGGAACTGGGTTTTACGAGTTCGCAACAAATAGGCCCGGAGAGTTTTCGTACTGCCCTTGGAGAGTTGATTTCCACCAACAAAACTATGTTTGTGGGGTTAATTGCATAAATATGAACCCTAATAGAGGTGCAATCAAATATTTGTAAATTTATATAGACAAAAAGTATATTTTAATTTTAATTTATTTTATATAATTTATATTAAAGCATTATAAAATATCATAGTTTAATTCTTTTGTTGTTGCAAATACTCTTCTAAATTTTTTACTATTGTCACGTCTTTTGTATTATTCTACAAGAAATCACGCCGAATAAAAATACCAAAATAAAAACCATAAATACCAAAGGAACTTGAATTATTTATTGAATTTTTATTTGGTATATTCTATATCATTTTAAGCTCAAATTTGTAATGGTTTTTTATCGATGTCCGGTCCCTAATTATGACACAACAGAACAAAAAAAACGGTGTTCTTCGCTTGTTTTTAACGTTTTTTCCACTCATTATCAATTAATTATAACTCTCTTATTAATATTTATTGTTTCACTAAGTTATTGTAACATATTTATGTATTAAATTTGTAAAGATGACAAAGAAATAATTGATAACAAATTACATGATTTGTGAGTCAGTATTGAAATGCATGTTTATAAACAGCTCGTCCTCACGCACGAACTTACAAAACTAACGAGAGAGGCGACTAACACTTTTTTTTTTATTTAAAACGTCAATATCTTAAAAACTAAAAGAGATACAAAAAAAATATAAAACAAAAATACAGCTTTTAAAATTGTCTATATAAAAAGTTATATAAACATTTTCGATAGGTAAGTAATACAGGAGATATAAACAAAAAAGTGATTAAATTGAGGAACTGATCCTGAAGTAAAACGATTTTTGTTTTTTTAAGCGAAAACCATGCGTCGGACAAAGAAAAACCAGATCAAATTTGCTCAAAAATGAATAAGGATTTAAAGAGTAACTTTTACTTTAAAAGAAAGAAGAGGCATAGTTTTTTTTTCTCCAAAAATATTCAAGGCAAAACCCGTACGGACGTCACTGGTAAATAAAAAGTTTTGTACATCAAAAATGCATCTTGATGCATAGAAGACATGTACCAAATTTCATAAAGATGTCTACAATATTATCTCAGTTATTATTAAAAAACTTTTTTTTAAACTTTATCACCCTGTATCTCAAAAGTTAAGACTTTTAGGGCATATGTTCATAGGAAGTTTTTTTCTTAAAATGAGTCCAAGAATCACCCCCTTAAATATTAGCACGTCTTTAAGGAACAACCCTGTATATCAATTTTGTCTTGTTTTTGGCCAAGGAATCACCCATTAAGCGATGACATATTTATGTTTTCTGAATCACCCTGTATTACCACTATTCCACTTACCAGCAGACGCGTTCTTAAGATACTTTTGTGTGAGAGCGTCATCAGGATCATCGGCTGGTTCGGGTATCGTAGTTTTGTCTTCCGTTACGCTGGTGCTTACACTGGCACCTTTCAGCAAATTGAGGGCCTAGAAATGTTTTTCATTGATTATTAAAAGGGGCCAATAGTATCGTATAAATTAAACCCATTCGTAATAATGTCATTTTTGTTTATCTTTGTTTAGTATATTCCAAACCGCGATGACAACGAAAAAAATTGGTGTCCGATGACTATTCATTTTTTATATTTTTGGTTATGTGAAGTATCGGTCACTGTCAATCAAAAACATTGGTGTGTCAACTTGTTGTCGAAAGTTATTTTGAAAAGTTTTAAATAATGCCGAGAACAAGATATAATAGGTATAATGAACAATCGCAGCTAATCATTTTAAATATATTGGCTTTTTTAACTGAAAAAAGAACAAGTCCGAAACGGAATCGCACTTTAAACTTATACAGCGAGCCGCAGGCGCAACAAAACTGAGCCCAACAACGATCGCAAATATAAAGAAGAATGGTATAAAATCAGGTAATTGTTTCATATCACTGTTTCGGCTATTTCAAGAGATTTTTAAAAATTTCTTTTACAGGCTACTTACATGGATACAATATAATAATAATCCGGTTTCAATAATTTTTTATTAACAAATATATACTAATACATACTTAAGGGATGGAGGAGTGAACAGGGGTGCTGGGCGGGGTTAAAACAGCAATATTCCAACAGGAGATAAAAAAAATATTTTACGTCACCCACGGAACCTTTTTTTATGAAAATATAACAAAAACTGGTGGGACTCGGCGCGTAATTTGAAAAGTAGGCTTTTTCTAAATAATGCATTTAATGTAAAAAAAAGCAAATCATGGGTACGTCTCAGCATTTTTACGTCTGAAATATAACACCGGCACACAAAAAAAAAGTTGTTTGTACATTTGACCGGACCCACCTACGGACATGAATTTCGACCCGCTGAATCCGAATTTGAAATCCGTTTCGCCCGGTCACCCTCCAGATTTGAGTAAATATTTATTTTTTATCGCTGTGACTGCAGTTTTTTTTTGCGCCGGTGTAATTAGTTACTATGACTGTATGCTTTCTTAACATTTTTGTCAATCACCGGCACACAAAAAAAAGTTGTTTGTACATTTGACTGGACCCACCTACGGACATGTATTTCGACACGCTGAATCCCAATTTGAAGTCCGTTTGGCCCGGTCACCCTCCAGATTTAAGTAAAGTGCAAAAAAACAAAAAATTGTAAAAAACTGCAGTCACAACGATAAAACAAAAAGTTGTTTGTACTTTTGACCGGATCCACCTACGGACATGTTTTTCGACCCGCTGAATCCGAATTTGAAGTTCGTTTGGCCCGGTCACCCTCCAGATTTGAGAAAAATGCAAAATCCCAAAAAAAATGCGAAAAACTGCAGTCACAGCGATAAAAAAAATATTTACTCAAATCTGGAGGGTGACCGGGCGAAACAGACTTCAAATTCGGATTCAGCGTGTCGAAATACATGTCCGATCAAATGTACAAACAACTTTTTTTTTGTGTGCCGGTGTAATTGGGGAAAATAAAAAGCCGCTTTGCTAAGCAGAACTAACCACGACCGACTAGAACTTGGGGCTCTTGAATTTGCCTAAATTATTTGTAGAAACTATAAACAAAATTTTAACAATGTATGAGAAAAAACCCGGGGAATATATGACTACACTTTTTAAAAAAATTTTGACTTCTACCATATCAAAAATTATAAAATTTGTTAATAACTTCTTTTAGGGAAAAACTTAGACAAATTCAAAAGCCCTAAGATCCCATTCGGTCATGGGTTTGTTCTGGTTAGCAAAGCGGCTTTTATTTTCCCCAATTATATTTATATATTTGTTAATAAAAAAATATTGAAACATGTTTTTGAAACTCCCCACCGGATTTTATTATATTGTACCCATATAAAAAGCCAGTAAAAAAATTTTCAAAAACCTTTAAAATAAACAAACAGCTATATAAAACAATTACCTAAAATCAGACCAGGATTACGCTTCCGGTATGTCTTTCAAGCAATATACCGCAAAAACCAGAATTACAACATATTGAAAAACAAAATTCGAAACACAATTTATTCTATGTACGCAAAAAAAAAATGTAACATTGGCAACAATAAGACAAAAGTTTAGGAAAGAATTTGAATATTTTTAGTTTTCCATCGACTTCTTAAAAAGATGGATCAAAAGTTTAGGCTTCAAATGAAAAAGTTAAATAAATAAAAAACATTTGATGGACTTGTCAGATATTATCGATAAAAGAATAATTTTTAAGTAGCTGAAGCTGAAAAGACACCGATACGTCACGGTCTCTTATGGCAAACCCGTATAAAACCGACGTATCGGGTGTCATTCTAACAGCGTTCGATCTCTATGTCAAAAATAGAAATTTTTTTTTTTTTTTTTAAAAAAATTTTTTTCGCGAAAAGTTTTTTAACCCTTATCTAATTATTTTTTCCCCCCTATTTTTTTTCCTCCTATAGTTATACTGGGAAAAAACCGATTTTAGGAAAAAGGGCCCAGTTTTTTGGGTTTTTTTAAGGGAAAGTATTTTTTTTAAATAGTAGTATATCTAATTTTTTTTTTTTTCATTGTAAATTTAATCATTTTTTCAAAAAACAAAAAACAAATAAATTAAACCTGTTTCTAAGTATCCATGAATTAATTAAAATAAATTTGCAAAAAAAACTCAATTTTAAAAAATCTTAGTTTTTCGGGCTATTTGATTATATCCCCCTTTTACTTTGGGGAAAGGGGGAAAAACCCGATTTGAAATCTTTTTAAAAATTTAAGTTTTTAAAAATTTTTTAAAATAATTTTGATTTTTTTCTTTTGGGAATGTTTCCCCATAGGGGGGGTTGTTTTAAAAAAAAAAAATTTTAAAAAAATTTTGGAAAGTAAAATTTTTTTAAAAAAAAAAAGGGTATTAAAAATATTACGTTTTTTTTTTTTGCTTTTAAATTTTTTTAAAAAAAAAAAATCGCCTTTTATTTTAATTGGTTTTCCTTGGGTTTCATTATAAATTTTGAAATTAACCCTTCAAGAAAATTTTTTTTCCATTTTAGCCTTTAAAATTCTATTAATGAAAAATTTTAAAATTTTATAAAATAAACTTTTAAAAATTTAAATTTAAAAAAAGTTTAAGGTTTTTTTTAAACCCAATTAAAAAACCACACATTCCAAAAAAATTTTTGCAATCATTTTTTAAAGAAAAAAAATTAAAATCGGGAAAAAACTTTTGGGCCGCAATTTTTTTTTAAATTTTAAAATTTTCCAAATAAAATCCCCAAGGTATTTTCAAATCCGCCCCCCCTTTTGGGGATGGTTCCCCCCCCTTTAAAAAAAAAATTTTTTCTTAAATTTTTTAAAATGGAAATGAAAAAAAAAAATTTTTTAAAAAAAAGCACTTACGTTTTTCAAAAAAAAAATTTTTTTTTATGGGCGAAAAAACCCGAAAAATATGTTTTTGAAACTTGATCAAAATTTTTTTTTTTAAAAAAACAAAAAAATTTTTTTTTTTTCCCAGCTCAAACCGGGACCAAAAAGGAGCTTTTTGGGAAAAAAATTTAAAAAAAAAAATTTTTAAAACAAATTTTTTTTTTTTTTAAAAAAAAAATTTTTTTAAAAAATTTTTTTTAAAAAAAACCCCCCAAAAAAAAGTTTTTTCAATTTTTTTTTTTTTAATTTTTAATTTTAAAAAACCTTTAAAAATTGGTTCAAAAAATGATTTTTAATTTTTTTTTTCCCCCTAAAATACCCGAAAAACTATAAAAAAAAAAATTTTGGGATAAATTTTTTTTTTTAAATTTAAAACCCCTTTGTATTTTTTTCCAAAAAAAAATTTTATTTTTTAAAATTTAAAAAAAACCCCTTTAAAAAAAGGGATTTAAATAAATTAAAAATTTAAATTTTTAAAAAAAAAAATTTTTAAAAATTTTTTAAAAAAAATTTTTAAATTTTTAAAAAATTTTTTTTTTAAAAAATTTTTTTTATTAAAAAAAATTTAAAAACAAAGGTTTTTGGGTAATACGTTATAATATGTTCGTTTTCCCTTTCAACGCGAAAAAAAACTCTCAGGGTTTTTTTCTCTTTTTTCGTTCATTAAAATTCTTTAAAAAATTCAAGTTTTTAAAAGGGGGGAAGGGAAAATTTAAAATTTAAACCTAAAAAAAAACCAAAAATTTTTTTAATCAAAAAAAAATTTTTCCCTAAAGGTTTCAATGAAAATTTTTTAAGGGTGTTACCCCTTAAAAAGCCCTACATTGGGAAAAAAACAGGGTGGAAGATCCTAATCCCAATTTTTTGCAAACGTAAGGAAAATTTTTGGTAAAAACTTTATAAGGTAACAAAGGGGTTTGGGGTAAAAAATTTTATTCCCCGTAAAAAACTTTTTTAATACCAAAAATTGATTTTTTTTTTTTAAAATTTAAAATATGCAGAATATTTTTAGGATTTTTTTAAGGTCAAGGGTGAGAAAATAGGCCAACTTGGTGGTCACTCTTTTGACACACGGTTAAAAAGGGAAAAATTTGCGGTATTACGGAACTTGAAATATCTTACTTTTTTACTCAGAGGCGATCCGATCTTCGCCCTTTCCGCATCCTCATCTAAACTCTTCCTCGTAATCAGATATTTCTCTTCCTTGGCCGGCCTTTGCTGTTCGACGGAATCAAGTAACCACTGAACGGACACCAGAGCACCGGGAAATCCCATTGTTTGTATCGTCACGACTTCCGGACAAGAAGAGTTGCCGACGATGATGTGAGTCACCCTTTCCGAAAAATCGTCGTAGCGCGTGGCACCGCTTAAATTGACGATTTTGTTCAGCTTGTCTCGGTGTTCGGGGCTGAAGCCGATTACGTATACCTAAAATAACGGGTTAGTTTAACATTGAAGCGTAGTGATGGAAATATATATTTGGAAATATTTCCGGAAATATATCAGGAAACTCAAAAAACTAAACATTTAATGAAAGTTTATCATAGGTAATACCATAAATGGTCAGATTTGGCCAAATATACGAAACAAACTTAAAACAAAATAATTAATCAATAATATAAATGCAGGCACTACTGAGGTAACAATTGAGGACACGATTGATAGAACTAATAACTTACCGATTTTTTAATCAGTAACTTTTTCTCTTCTATCCGATAGCAAATTTCGATTTTTGACATTTCAAATGGGGTTATTTATACATGACTGGAATTGTCATTTAAAAGTTAAAATGCAAAATACATTAATATAAATACAAATTAAAGTATTAAAAATATTCGTAATTGTATTCTTTCTTCTCTTAATACTAAAAAATCGTCTGGGCTGGATGGCATACCAGCAATCGTCTTAAAAAAATGTGCTCCCGAGCATGCACCCATCTTAACTCGCCTCTTTCGAATCTCTTACGACACGGGCATTTTTCCGGAGAATTGGAAAGCTGCACGTGTGCAACCTCAATAAAGGATTCAAAAGGCTCCCTTCTAACTATAGAAGTAATGGAAAAATTCATTAATTCCCAAATCTTAAAGTATCTGGAAAAACATAAGATCTTACATGATAGACAATATGGATTCCGTCACAGTAGATCCACAGCTGATCTTCTTTCCTTTGTCTCGCACAACTGGAACAAGTCCCTTGAGTTTCTTGGTGAATCCCAGATCGTTTCTCTTGACATATCCAAAGCTTTCGATCAGGTCTGGCATGATGGGCCTCTTAACAAACTTCCTTCTTACGGTCTTCCACCTAAGCTCTGCTCTTGGCTTTCTAGCTTCCTTTTTAATCGACGTATATCAGTTAGTGTAGATGGTCATTCCTCCAGCTTCTACGAAATTAATGCTGGGGTGCCCCACGGCTCAGTGCTGGCACTCACGCTGTTTCTTCTACACATTAACGATCTTCTCTCTTCCACAATCAATCCCATTCATAGTTTTGCTGACGATAGTACCCTCCACTCTAGTATTCAATTTCTTAAGCCACCGTGTTTTTCTGCTTTCGAAAACAAGCGCAGGTCAATGCAGATATCTCTGCATTGACATACTGCAGTCTGCAAATGCTCATCCCTTACATATGAGCGGCCAAGTTCTTCAGAACAAAGAGTCGTTTAATCTAAACACATTTCATCCCTAGCTTCGGCAGCTTCAAAAAAGATTGGATTTCTCTTCCGAGCCAGAAAATATTTCTCTTTTTCCAATCTGTACACTCTGTATGTATCCCAAATCAGACCCTCTTTAGAATATTGTTCTCATGTCTGGGGAATGGCGTCCCCCTACAACACTTAGCATTCTGGACTCCATTCAAAGAAGAGCCGTTCGTCTTATTAATGATCCAACGCTCACAGAAAGGCTTCCTCTTCTTGCCCACCGTCGAGCTGTAGGGGATCTGTCGCTCTTCTATAGGTATTTTCACGGCTTCTGCTCAGAGGAATTGGCAAGTATAATTCCTTCTCTGGCAGCTCCTAACAGAGCAACACGTAGTGCAACTTTTATGCATCCTTTTACAGTTCAGTTAGAGGGCCCCGATCTTCCCGCTTTCTTCGTTCCTTCATCCCTCGAGTGTCAAGACTATGGAACCTGCTGCCGCAGAAGATTTTCCTTCCTTCCCAATCTCCAAAAAATTTAAGTCCCGTGTAAACAAACTCCCTCTCACCAAACTAAAGACACACGGTATGTTAGTACTTAGGCATCAGCCTTCGTGGACTGTCCCAAGATAAAAAAAAAATACAAAAAAAAACAGTGAGTTTTAAAAGACACGACCACAAGACACAAGTTGTGCAACTTAATCAAGACGCATATCTTCATCGAAATCATAAACACCTTGAATATTACATTCAGCATCAATGCCCTCTTCATGGGAGTGCAATTAAACTTCTTCTAAAGCAAGCAATAGCCAATAAGCAATAATCAGAGAATCCCTGAGATCGAGATTTTATTATTCGTAATCGTAATAATATACGTACTTTTTCGGAAAATAATTTTTCTGATCTGAATGTTCAGAGGGTGGTAATATACCAGTGCACCTAGACCTCAGTAGGTCCTTTGTGCTTCCTCTTGTAGGCGGGAGATTTACTGCGTCGTCCAACCTATTGATTTGAGATAGTTGACGACGTCTTTATGTGGAATCTTCCTAATTTCGGCCAGCAATGGCCAGTTCGTGCCCAGCATGCAGTTCCGTTCAAATGTGAGGGCGGGACAATTGCAAAAAATGTGTTCCACTGTCTCATTTTCTTGTTCACAGTCTCTACATAATTCTGTGTCCGTTAGACCCATTTTAAATAGGTGTCCTCGTAGCCCGCAGTGGCCAGTTAGAACGCCCGTTAGTGTTCGGAGGTTCCTTCTGGACATCATAAAGTTTTTTTTCGCTATTGACTTGTCTGGATAGCTCAGCATTATTTTTACGAAGTTGAGGTTTGTAGTATCATCCCATTTTCTTTAAACAGTCGATTGGAGTATTCTTTAATGATGTCTTTAATCAAAATTAGTTTTTTTAGTGTAAAATTTGTACTGTACAAAAGTATTTAAAAATATATATAAAACATTTCTGTTTTAACGCATTTTTGTCGATATTTCAAAAATTTCTAATAATAATAATAATAATAATAAATGTCAGCTTGCAGGGGTGGATTTACGCAAAGGCGAGAGGCTGAGGCTAGGGCGGCAAATTTACGATTAATTTAAAAAAAATTTAATCGTAAATTTTATTGATATAATTAATAATTTTGCCAAAAAAAAAGGTTCAAAGAAAAATGTTACTATAGGGTTTTGCCTTTAATTAAATAATACATAGTTCATAAAAAGACTTATTTGTTTTACCATTTTAATTTATATTTTGTTTTTATATTATAAAATTTGTTTGTTTTAAAGAATTGTTATTTAATTTTCGGTATGCTTTACTTTTGTTAAATTTGTTTATTAAATTTTTATAAGAATTACTAGTAAAGTTTACATTCTTTAAAAGCTAAATTTTTCGTTCTGATATCCAAAAAATTGACGTATTAAGGCGGCAAAAATATATCAGGCTATGGGCGGCAAAAAGTTAAATCCGGCCCTGTCAGCTTGTCCAATGCATGCTGATAGTGGTTTCATCCACCGAAATAACGATGCGCTTCGGGTACTTTATTATCACCTCCGACATTATTACGGCATCGATGAAACCGCAATTTCGCCACTTGCTCCCGGCGATATCGAGGCAGTAGTGGAAAATGACAATTATCGCATATATTGGAATTATGCATTCCCAACTACGCATCAAATTCGTGCCAATAAGTCTGATATCGTTCTTCTTGATAAAAGGAATAACTCTATGTATGTGATTGAGTTCTCCGCCCCAGCGGAAACTTACATCGATATAAAGGAACGGGAGAAACGAGCCAAATATCAGGATCTTCTTGGCGAACTTCGGAGGCTCTATCCGGAGTATAACGTGCGATTGGTTGTCCTGATTGTCGGCGTTTTGGGATGCATGAAGGAAAATGTGTTGGGGGAGCTGAAGTGTATTCTCGTATGTCAACATTCACCCGAACGACTGGTAATGAAAATGCAGATATACTTCGTTTCACGAAGTTTTGTACTTTCGTCATCAATGACGTCATTACTTGGAAAAAAGGGTTGTCGTAGCTAATTCATATAAATTCAATGCTGTTCACATTTTTAATTAAAGTTAGGCAATATTGATGCAAGTACGTTTAAATGCGTTCTTTAGAGCACGTTCAGAATGGTTTTCTAATAAAAATTTTAATTCATCATGATCCGATTGCACCAATAAAATTTTTAATTTTCTTAAGGTAAAGCTAAGCTTAAATAAAAAATTCGATTGGACCAGAGTTATCGGCGGATTCAAGATTCTCTTTTTTCTCAGCCCCAAAAATTTAGACTTAACGTTATTCTTGTCTCAATTTTATTTTTTTTTTTTGTTTCTCAGATGAAAGACCATCGAAACCCCGATTTTTTTAGAAAATTGGTGTTTTAATCGGCATAATGGAACAAGTAATTATCCGAATACAACATTTTTAGCAAGATTTAATTTTTTAAAGCCAACAGTGTTAATTAAGCCTTATAAAAACCAGAAAGAAATACCTGCGATATAACGATTTGCAGTTTTTTTAAACTCTTTCCGATTTTCGGGCTAAAAAAAGACGGTCTATAAATTGGTTTATTTTTTATAATATTCTTGTACCGTGCTATCTTATACCTCACAAAAACGTTTTAAAAAAATATAGTCATAATTACATTTTAATATGTACACCAATAACAAACCACAAGAATAAACAAATCTACTTCCTCTAAAACTGCGTAAGTAGTAACAGGTTAATTCCTGCATTCTCTCCTGTGTTAAATAGTCAATAAGGTTTAAAATCATATTTTGTTCACCTTCTGAATACCGTCGAGGCATTTTACACAATAAAAATACGAAAATAAAAATAAAATCTGACCTTACTTTTGACAAAACAATTTTTTTGACAAGTTTGAAAATGACATAATTTTTTATAACCCATATTTTGGGAAAATTTTTATTGTAGTTTAAAAAATCAGTTAACGGCACCATTTTGATTTTAAGAAACGACCAACCTTTTGACGTCATTAATTTGTTTCAGTTGTTTTTGACCTTTTTAATTTGTTAAAAAAGGTAAGGAAATTGATGACGAAAGTACAAACCTTCGTGAAACGAAGTATATCTGTTGTCCTTGGGTCCCTTCGTTTACTGAGGCCACAGCTATCTAAAACTAAAAGAGCTATGAAGTAGCAGATCTGGCAACACAGCATACTAGGCTTGCAAAACACGTGCACTTCGTCGGCCTTGTCGGTTTCTTTGAATGCAGTTTGAAAAGTAAACGCAAATGGTTGATACGCAAAAAATAATTTGTGTGTTTTAAAAATAAAAATAGCAGCCTATAGTTTTAAATTAAGGACTAATTAAAGTAGTGTAGTTTTGCATATTGCATTAGTGAACTAAAAAGCGTTGTTTTTTCGTTTATATGTGACATTCTGTGTATGTATATTTAATACGCCGCAGAGAAAATTTTTCGGTGACTAATTCTTCAGTAAATAGTGACATTTTGAGAACTGAAACATATATAGATAAAAGTGGAAAAATTCCGGAGTTTCCTTTGACGTGCCCTAAATTATTTCATGGTGCAATACCAAGGTTTTATAAGAATCAACCGAAATGTTTATCAAATCCTAAAAGTGCCCCAAAAAGAAACCCTAAAGAAAGAAGGAAAGTCCTCGTAGAAACTTACGAATAAGAACATGGGATTGAAAGAAACTGATTTTAGTAGTTTTAAAGCGGAAATTGACAAAAAAATAAACCTAAAAAATTGGAGATATGCAGTGTTTGACTCTTGTGTCAAAAATATATAGTTGTATATCGATCATTGCTTGTGTTTATATATATTTACTGAACCAAAATTTATTAACATCCCTAACTATTGCAAGCCTTCTAAGTGGACATTTTTATATTTCCTTTAAAGACTAGTGTAAGTGCGGTACAGAAGTAAAGAAACTATATCAAAAAGTTGCCCTTATTTTAAGCAATATTTTTTTAAGTAATTATACCAAAAATATAAACAATTCCGTTTCATTACAAACTCAGTTAAATACTTTTTCGAACTCGCCTAGAAAAGATGTAAAAAAAGAAAGCTTTCCACTTTGACGGGATAAATGTATTAAAGAAACTTTTAATGTAATAACTATATTTACGAACAAGGTTACCAAATATATTTATAAATAATAAATTTATTTTAACATTGTGTAAATGTGCAACAAAAACAATATTAGCTCCAAGCAATATCGTCAGGACTATATTATGAAAATCATATAAATACCGGTAAGTTCACCAAAAAAATATCATTATACATATTCTAAAAGTTATTTACATGTTTTAAGGTAGTGTAAAACCCGAACAATGAACCCAGTTTTGCTTTTTTAAACTTCTTATTAAGTAGAGATTATGTTTTTTAATATTATTAAGATATGTTGTTTTCGGTTGATTTTAATTACCACAAAAATTACTGATTAATACATTTTTAGCTAAGTTTTAAAAGTTACATTAATTTATTTGCAAAAACCAGTTAAACAGTTTAAGAATAAAGCCTTAAAAATTAATATTTTTAAATGTCTAGCAATAATTTGAAAAAATAATAAGGTTTCGAATATTCTAATATGGCCTAGGTTTTTTCCCGGGCAATTAGTGTTTTTGGGGCCATATAGTATAGTATTTAAAATTATGTTTATTTTTAAAATAATACCTCTATTTTGTTTAAAATTTCATAAAAAATGTTTATTTAGCGCAATCTGCTTAGAACTTATTAAATTAAATCAGCCCAGGGCGCAGTGTTGTTTGCAACGTTGCCTTTCTTGCTTCATGGCTCTTTTGTTATAGAAGGCTGTGCTGAGGCAAATGAATTTTGCCGAAGATCACTGACCGAGCGGACGCGAGGAGTGGTCTTCGATACGGATGGCCTTCCGCATGACGCCCTATGGAGTCGGAGCCATGGGATACGTCATGTCGGATCTTTGTAAATAGTGATATTAATAATATCCTTTATTTCCAACAAAATCATTTACCAGGGCCTGGGCACTCCTAGTACTGACTAGTCCCGCTATGTCGCTAGTGTAACGTCGCTTGTCACATTAATTCTCTATCTTCCAGTTCTGTCGGTCGACGATCTGTGATCTGTCAAAACATACTGTCATTTGTATCAGATATTAATAATTTTTTTATTAGTATTTATAATCTGACATTAGACTGTTTGTCACATTTTTAAATTTTGGTAATAAATAATTGAATTGAAATGTAAAACATCATGTTTTTAAGTGTTGTGTGCCAAATTGTTCTTAAAGAACACTGAATGGAAAGGTTTTTTTTCCCAGGAATTTACAGGGGAGTTTGCTATTTAGAAATTCCTTAACTCAATTTAATTATACTTGGGAACCGGATTTTTTTTTATTTCTGATAATACACATTAAAAAAAGAAGAAAAGGGTTTCTTAAAAAGAGGAATTTAGGCAACAAAAAGTTTCATTATGGAATACACAAAATAGTTATATTTGTAAAAATGCAATTACCCTTTAAATATAGGTTTAAATACATTTTTATTTTTAGATTCCCATATTTTAAATGTAAATAAGAAAAACAAAGAAGGGCCAAATACAAAAGCAAGCATCAAAACCACAAGAGACAGAAAAAAGACATTTAATGCAATTTGTAAATAAATTATGTAATATAATAATAAATGTGTTGTTTTATTTTTTGTTTATGGCAAAGCAGTCAATGTTTTATTTTACCTTAATTTTAGAGTAAAATAAGCACATTACGGATTATCGCAAAAATGAAATTAAAACTTTAAATAAATCTAAGGCGGCAATGATTTTAGCGCCACAGGGGACTAGTCGAACTAAAAAGACCGATAAAATAGAGTTCCCATCTTTTTTTTTAATTTATATAGATAATCTGTGATCATTTACAATGACAAAGAAATGTCAAACAATATATTTAAAATATATATAATTACTTAAACACATTAAAACCATAAAAAGTATAAATACAATTATTTAAAACCAATTAAATCTGTGTGCACAATAACAATAAAAAGGACACACTTTTACATGTACATAAAAACAATTCAATTAATAATCGCAGTTAAAAGAGTAGGAACATTCAGACTGCATCACAGCCTTTCGAAATTTATCCTTGTTTTCTATTTTATGAGAAGGTATACTAAGACCACCCCGGCCTTTAGTGATAATTGTCATGAAGTTGGAGTAAAAATGAAAATTTACACTGAATAAATGGGGATTTTTTTAACAGACATTACTAAGGCCAAGAAATAAAACTAGACAGTTAAAAAAACCCAGACTATT